>JAPYZI010000710.1:0-43528 GCA_030523105.1 Ophioninae sp. A BG-2022a
AACCCAATCAAACCTAAACGAACCCAAACAAACCCAAACGAATCTAAATAGAAGTAAACGAACCCAAACAAATCTAAACACACCCAAACAAACCTGAACGCACCCAAACAACCTAAACAAACCCAAACAAACCTAAACAAACCCAAACAAACCTAAACAAACCCAAACAAACCTAAAGAAACCCAAACAAACCTAAACGAACCCAAGCAGATCTACACGAACCCAAACAAACCTAAATGAACACATAACCCACATTTTCCAACGTCATTTTAACCGAAATGATCATTGACTCGCTGCTGAGTCTAATAAATGATTTTCCTTTTTTTGTTTTCTGTCGATCTATACTATGTTTCGTTGGTGCGGAACATTACGACAGACGGAGAGTGAATACTCGGTCGAGGAACAAACAAGATTGACCGGGACCGATGGAGGGGTGGACGAGACTTCACCCGAGGACGAAGGTGGATCGCTGTGCGAGTATCACGACATACCGCCACCCCCGGACGGGGGTTACGGATGGGTCGTCGTATTCGCATCTTTCATGTGTAACATGATCGTTGACGGTATCGCCTATACCTTTGGCGTTTTCCTCGGTGAATTCGTCACTTATTTTGGCGAGGGAAAGGGAAAAACCGCGTGGGTCGGTTCGCTACTCTCGGGCATGTATCTCAGCGCTGGTAAGTCCAATTTTCCACTATCCACTTTGGCTTCCATTAAAACAAAAAAAATAATGACGAAAATATCGGGTAATGCAGTTTGATGACTTTTCCGAAAAAAAAAAAAAAAAACGATGGAAAACATTTCTTTTCAACTCCTCTGTCCCATTATATTGAATGTTATCCCGCCACTTGGGCTGGAGAGGGGGGAACCCAAACGAAGTTTTGGTAATTATGCAGAAGTGCGGCTCTAACTCAATTTTGGCGGGAGATGTTTCTTTCGCTATTAATTACTTTGATTAGTCATCACCAGTGATATTTAGCCGGCGGAGGCTGACATTATTAATTATTTCCATAAGTTATGAGGTTTTTGGTGAAAAATGCAATAAAATAGAGCATTTTCGTATACTTCGACGCGTAAACTAAACGTGAGCAGTAGGGGGATTCATGAAATCAGCCTTCCAGAATATATCCAAACAAACCCAAATAAACCAAAACAACTTCATAACTTGTGGAAATAATTGAGGTTGTTTGGGTTTAATAATTAAGATGTCAGTTTCCGTGATTTCATGAAATATCACTAGTTACTAATTCAAGTAACTTATGGCGAACAAAAAAAACTCCCGGCAAAATTAAGTTTTCTTTTTATATTTGAATAAAACGGTAATGCGTTGATGATTTTCGAGAAGTATCAATAGCACTGACCAATCAAACGAGCGACCATAGCGAATAAACAAACATTTTGTAATTGATCGGAAAAGTCCTCAAACTGCGTAATTACGTAAAATCGTTTGAGAAAAATCGTTGTGACGCGCAATATTGAATCGAGGTCTGTTTTTGATTGGCAGGTCCTGTGGTGAGTGCTCTGACAAACAAGTACGGCTGCAGAGCAGTCTGTATGGCGGGAAGTTTCATCGGTGCCGCGGCGTTTGTACTTTCGACGTTTTCGACGTCTGTAAATATGCTCATGGTGACTTACGGCGTAATAGGGGGTGAGACATCATCAAACAAACAAAAAAACAAAAAAAAAGTGTCACAATCGTGTTGAAACGTTCGAGAGAATTATCGAAGATTTTTCTTTTCTCGACTGGACGGGATTTGGCGAATTCGCAAAACCGGTAGAATTACTTCGATGCTGCTCGTCTTTCCGTGCCCGTTCAATTGCAGGATAAAAATAAAAACGGACGGGAGAGCGCGCTCACTCGTTTTTTTTTTTTTCTTTTCGAGATTTGTTTGTTCGGCGCAAATAGCCGGTTAACCTTGCTCGCGTTTTCGCGAAATCGTTTGGTAGGGCTTAAAAAAAAATGCAGCGCACCGTAGTCAATAAATTTTGAGACGTAATTAATGAACTTTACAAATTTTTCGGCCTCGTGTCAATTTCACTATTTCGGCCACCCATTCGGCGTTAAGGCCTGACGTATCTTTGGATGGTTGGAGATAAAATGGTTACTTTTTTCTTTAAAAAAAAGAAAAAAGTTACCAAACCCAACCAAATACCAAAAAAAGAAGAAAAAACCCAAACAAACGGTTTTATTTTTTTTTTACTTTAAAAAATAATCAAACCCAACCAAATAACCAAAAAGAAAAAAAAAACAGATTATTTCTTTGTTTTGAAAAAGAAAATTAAAATAACCGTTTGTTTGGGTTTGTTTTGATTCCCAAAAAGTATTGAAATATTAAAGAAATCGATGTGAGGATTGACGGTTTTGTTTTATGCGAGTACCTAACATTGTAGGGAAAAAAACCTTCCAAGCCACATCATTGTCGCTTCCTTAGTATTAAAAAACAAAATCGAGAACAGCCTTGTTTCAGAGCTTAAAGTTGAGGTCTAATGGCGGAGTAGAAATTGAAAATGTATGAACAATGCGTTTCTCAGAGATTAATGATTTTTAACGCAAAACCAGGTTACCTGCCTCTGTGTAATATATTAAGATTGATGATCGACTTTCCCTGAAAAACGTAATAAGATCCGAGAAAGCTGGGTTTTAAACAAAATCTGTGAGGTTACATCGTCTTTTTACGCGTTATTGATAATCAAACCGTGGGTTTGTTTCAGGTATCGGTTTCGGATTGATATATCTGCCAGCAGTGGTATGCGTCGGTTACTACTTCGAGACGAAGAGATCACTGGCTACGGGTATAGCGGTGTGCGGTTCCGGTTTCGGGACTTTCGCATTTGCGCCGCTAGCTACGATGCTGCTCGAGTCTTATAATTGGAAAGGGGCTAATTTGATATTGGCGGGGTTGATACTGAACTGCGCGGTATTCGGGGCAATGATGAGGCCACTGGAGTACCCGAAGCCGTCCTCGGTAAAGCCATTGCTCCAGAGAATGGCTGAGGAGAAGAGATTCCAGATGGAACGGGGGAGCATAGGGGGTTCGTACTTTATGGTACAGCTGCCCGATGGCTCCATGGAGAAAAGAATGAAAATGCCGATCAACGTCGATCCCGGTGTTCACTCCAGCTTCAACTTAGATCAATTAGTACCTGGTAAGCCGGTAATCGTAAGGCCGCGAGTTTTTTCGAAACCGCGCAGTGCCGGAATAGCTCGTTAAACCGGAAGTAACGAACGCTGTATAGTTACTGGGGATGGAGTATAAATTTCACTCGAGAATCCTTTTCGAATGTCACTCGTGCCAAACGCGTTGAAGCATCGGGCAAATCAGAGCTATGAAATCCGGCACTGACTCGATAGCAATTTGTTATTCATTAGCTTTTTTGAGTTTGAACTCTGACTCCATAGCAATTTGTTATTTAGTAGCTTTTTTCGGTTTGGGTGCTGACTCGATAGCAATTTGTTATTCATTCACTTGCTTGGGTTTGTTTGAGTTTGGGCACTGACCCCATAACAATTTCTTATTCATTAGCTTCTACGGGTTTGTTTGAGTTTGGGCACTAACTCCATAGCGATTTCTTATTCATTAGCTTTTTTCCTTCAACGGCTCCGCTCTGGACAAATCCTCCACGGCAGCCGAAATTTTGTTTGGGTTTTGTTTGGGTTTTGTTGAGACGTATCGTTTGAGCGGCCATAGGCATTCGTTTCGATTCAGTACGGTAGTTACGATTGAACGTGTAATTCTAAAGGAACGCCTTTAACACCAGTACCGACGGTGCCGACTCTGCCGACAATCTCGGAGGTCAAAGTCCAGGAGCACTCATCGAGCGGAGCCACGAGCAACAGCGGTAGCCTCGATCAGCTCAAAAATTCGGTGAAATCAAAGAGCCGACGCGGTATCGACGATACCAAAGATGGGAAGGACGGTGAGAAAGGCGAGAACGAATTCAACAAACCCGTCATGCCAAGGAACGCTTCCCAACCGGCGTTCACCACTCACGTTCAGGGATTGCCGAAAAACGGCTCGGTACCATTTTTCGATCGTATACGGAAAACCAGCACCGGCGAGAGGTACAAACCGAGCTTGAGCGCAATCAAGAATTCAAGGACGACGCTCAACTCCAACGGCGATATCAGAAAGAGCTTGCATCTCAGATTGTCGAACAGCAGTATGCTCGGATCACGAAACAACAACACCGAGGTCGATGTGAGCTTTTTTTTGCTTTGTTTGGGTTATCGCGTTGGGTAATTATGCAGATGTGTTGCTCCACCCCAATTTTGGCATCAGCTTTGTTTGTTTTGTCATAAATTGCTAGAATTAGTCACTACTAGTGATATGTAGCATGCGGAAGCCGATATTTTTAATTATATCCATAAGTTATGGAGTTTTGGAGTTTGACGAAAAATGCAGTAAAAATGAGACATTTTTGTCTACTTCGACGCCTAAACGTCGAAATGAGCCGAATTTTTGAACGAAATGAATATACCTAAACAAATCTAGAGAACCTGATAACTCATGGACATAATTAACGTTTTTGGGTTTGTTTGGGTTTAGTAATAAAAAATGTCAGCCTTCCAGAATATACCCAAACAAACCCAAACAACTTCATAACTTATGGAAATAATTAAGGTATTTTGGTTTTGTTAGGGTTTGATAATTAAAACTTTAAACTTCCGCCGGCTAAATATCACTAATGGTGACTAATTACAGTAATTTATGGCAAAAAAAGATATCCCGCCGAAATTGGCGTGAAGCCCCACATCTGCATAATTACCTCGCATTGTTCAATAGCTGATATATCGCTTTGTCACGATCACCACCATAGCTTCGACACGAATTCGTTAGTCGAAACCCTCGTTCTTATAATCTCCCGATGTATTAGATTTCTTTCAATTTGAATTTACGAAAACGCCAAGTGCCTCGGACTGCCAAAATCCGGGAAGAATTCCAAGTATTTCAAATTCGGAATCGGATATAACGGGGCGTTGTCGCTGTCCACGCAAGATTGCCGGAACGAGCGTGACTGGCAAACGTCTCGTGCGAAGTTTGGCAAATCAACAGAAACCTCCCTCGTTTGGAGATTTAACGAAATTTCACGAATTCTAAGCGGTGACTCGCCGGTGACCGTGAAGTTTGCACAATTGCACAATTGAATCTTTCGCATATTTCAAGTTTTCAATTCTCAGTATTTCATGCAACATCTCCTTCACGTTTGCATGGACATTCTTCAAACAAGCGTCTTATACGAACATTTTCGACTTTGAAAACGTCTCGATTTTTCATTGACTATTCTGCGAATATTTTCAATTTTTGTATTAATGAGTCATTTAATTATTGATCACAGGACGGCGAGAGTATTACGTTCAGCACAAGCAAGTCGAGTATCCCGAAAGAAAAGGCTATGATCGTACGTCCGCTGTCCCGCAAGGATATTTTTTACAGCGGTAGCGTTGTCAACCTGCCCGAGTATCAGAGTCAAAAATCGTTGGCGAATTACCGACAGAGCGTTATATCGTTGTCAAAGTCGGTTCGTGGCGACACGAGAGACGGTGATGTTGAGAAAGCACCGCAACGTGAGTATCAATCATCCAGTGTTTCTTTAGTTTAAACGATCCATTGAATCATCAATCCAAAGTACTCTTAAAAACAATCGTGATTTTCATAGTTTCCGTTGGGACTGGATTGACATTAATATTCAATCGGGCGTATTTTTCAGAACCGTTGTGCCCATGTCTGGTATTACCCGAGTCGTTCAAAGAGGCCTTAGCAACAATGATGGATATGTCACTGCTGAAGAATCCGGTGTTCCTGTTGATCGGCATCAGCAATGTATTCGGAATGGCAGGATTATACGTACCTTTTGTATATTTGGTAGAAGTCGCGGTTCAGGATGTGAGTGAACATTTTCGTGTCTGCCTGTCCGATTGTTAACATCGAGAATTTCAATGATTCAATAAAATTTATAATTTCAGGGTATCGACAGAAGTTCGGCGTCTTTTCTTCTGTCCATAATCGGCATAACGAATACCGTGGGTCGAGTGGCGTGTGGATACGTCGCCGATTTCCCTCAGGTTGATTCCCTCCTCTTGAATAACATTTGTTTGGTCATATCAACGATCGCGGTTGCCTCGACTCCGCTCTGCCACTCTTACGCGGCTTACATCGCCATGAGTATTTTCTTCGGCATCGCGATATGTAAGAAAGATAGTGGTTTCTTTTATCCCGATTGAAGATTGAAGTTGCCAACGTTGCGGCGTTACGGAAATTATTACTTTTTAATTTCACAATTTTTTTGTTACTGAAATCGTATGTAAAATACGTCAATAATTATTCAAATATTTGTTGTGATAACCTGGAATTCAAATCTAAAAACAAATATTTCGCCAAATAATGGATCCAAGGAAATAATGAAAAGAGAAAACAAAATTTCATTGCGTCGCAACGATGCGCAACTTCAAGTCTATCCGGACTCTGAATTCATTCTGAACTCCGAATCGTCGTTTCAGCCGGATACATCTCGCTGACGTCCATCATTCTGGTGGACCTTCTCGGCTTGGACAAGCTGACGAACGCTTTCGGCCTTTTGATCCTGTTCAGAGGCGCTGCCGCAATCGTTGGATCTCCCCTCGCCGGATCCGTCTACGATGCAACCGGAAGCTACAGTATTCCATTTTTCATGGCCGGTTTCTTCTTCTTCATGAGCGCTGTTACGAGCTTCATGGCGCCCGCGATGAAACGCTGCACCACGCCACAGGTTACTTTTCTCTTTCCGAGTATTTTTCCGATCACCACCACCATCGCTTCGCTATGCTTTCACGAAATTTCCTCTCTTCCAGACGCAACCTGTGATACTAGACACCCTAACGCCGATAGACGAGGACATCGAGGAGGAGAACGAAGAGGATATTCCGGAAATAATCGAGACGGCCCCATCACCCTCCGATCCGCCGGAAAAGGAGATCAAGCAAATCGAGTCCGTGTTATAATGGACATCGATGCAACAAAAAGGAAGATAATAAAAAGAAGATGAAAGCTGGCTCGTGTCGTCTGAACTCCGAGCCATGTAAGCCCGTCGAGCGAGATCCGTGTATCGGATGATCGAGACGTAAAAGTTACACGATTTATTCGAGCCACTTACGTTCGTTAAATTCTACAAAGCACAACGTGTGACCGACCCAAAAAAAAATTATAAAAAGAAAAACGAAAAATTGATCGTGTCATACACGCAGAAGTACTTTTGGAAATTAATCAAGGAGGTTTATCGTTATTTTGAGTCGAAGGGAGGATATAAACAAAGAAGAAGAGCGGCCATCCCCGATGCTTTTTATCGATGACTGAATAATCGTTGCTTCGTCAGTGATTTGCTTGTTTCAAATAATAATAATGATAATAAATATATAATAAAAAATAATAATATTAAAGATAACAATAAGGCAGAGTTTTTCGCTTCTCCGGATTGCGAAGGATCGCTGGCGAACGCTTTTGCACTCGCGAGTGGAAATCAAAAGAGAGAACAGTTACACACTCATCCGGAGGCTAAACAAGTCGAGTAATATTACTTTTTTTTAACGATTGCGTACATTCGCTCGCGTTGAAAAGATAGGGAACGAAGGGGAAATGAGAGTTGAAATATTTTATCGTCAATTGTTCTCCCGGCCGAGCACACGCTTGCATTTGTGACAAATTTATACTTCTCAAATCGTTCGTGAAAAATGTACATAACCGCGATGAAGATACAGGAGAGGGGATGAGGCAGTGCGAATCGAGGAGACGGAAACACGTTCCGTAAATTAATCGAAGCACATAAACGCGTGTTTAGTTCGCAGTAGGAACAGCATCGTGTACTTGTGGTGTTTTATTTTTGTTTCTTTTGTAAATAATTATAATACGATTTGTAAAGTAGCTGATAACAAAGCCAACACTAAGATTAGTTAGTTTGTTTCAACTGTCGTATAATTTTTATGTATCGCGCTAACGAGCAGAATTTCAATGTTCCAGACTTTGAGAGCTTTCGGCGCGTTTTTTTCTTTTATCGATACATTCAAATAATACGTATTCGAGAGTCCGTTAAATTCCAGTTGCGCGTTTGTCAACAAAAGTAGGAAAATTATAACTGGCGATAACGCGATGATACTGTACGGAACCGCATAATTAAGTGTCGAATGATTGGAACAAACGATGATCGTTTCGAATCAATGATGATTATAAAACAGGCGATAAAAACTGGACCAGATATTTTACTTGAAGGTTGTTGCCGAACGATCGTGACGTGTTCAAATATTGTAAAAAAGAATTATCGGTTTTGATCGATCGTTGTACGAAAAATAGATTAGTCGTGAATTATTTTCATCAATCGATCGTTATCATATTATCGAATATCGTTTTATTTTTTCTTTCTCTTTTGAGTCGCATGTTTCAACACCTTCTCGATGGTTGAAAATTATTTTTCCTTTTCAATGAAGAACAGTTGGTAGAGAGCTACTGGAATTTCGAGGCGAAAAAAAAGGTCGTGGAACGTCGAGAACTCGATTCGTTGCAACCGTTGAAAATACACGTACGAAATATTATTATATGTGTATATATCGTAGAGAAATGATGTACGCTCGGCTGCGAATTCACGTGTACGTTAATCCGAGAATTCGCGACGAAAAATAAGCGGAGATAGCGAGCAAGATAATAAAACATACACGAACACACACACACACACACATACACGAGTAGACCGGAGTGTCTATTGTAAATCTTGTTGAAATTCCGAATTGCACACACTGTACATACGTTTAGTATAGTCACAAAGATCGAAGCGGAGGCGGTAATTCGACAGGATAGTTGAGAAACGTTTTTTTCTTGCCCGTAAAATAGAATTTATATTTTATATTCGAGTTTGTTTTATTTTTTATTCCTAAAACTAGCCACGTAAGAATGACTGGGGGGAGGAGAGGGGGGGGTTGTAAAGTATTTTTAACGTTGATGATGTCGCTGAGTAAACGAGTTTAGGGAGGGAAAAAAAGAAGATACACGACTTGAACAATTTCATTGGGAATTGTCGATAGGGCGTTGAATGAAATTTTACGGGTGAAAAAGAAGCGTTACTCCGCATTAGCTTGTATCGTCGATGATGATTTCTCAGTTAGTCATAATTTATGGGAAAAACAAAAAAAGCTAAACGAATGAAACAAAAACAAACGCGATGGATGGCTCCGAGAATACGAGCTGTTACGTTTCGTCATTGTTACGCCGTCGAAGGATCGACCGCTGCGAGCACTGCTAATAATTGCCTCGTTGATTACCAATGGAAATTATAAAAACAAAGACTATTTACACACAGGTACGGTCGACGCTAATTTCGCGCGTACGATAATAATTTCGTATTTGTATCTCGTATATGCCCCGCGAGTATATGAATAATGCTAAACATACGCGTAAAGGGTAATATTACGTCGTTCGCGACAATTGAGCAAATATATAACGAGATTAAAAATGAAAGATAAAAAAGCAACTGGAGCTATGAGCACGCCTATTTGAAGAAAAAAATAAAATAAATGAAAGGAAAAACAGAGGAAGAAAAATGAAGAAGAAAACGTCGCGCATACTCGCCCACGCCCACACGCGGTACTGAACCTGTTGAATTATGTACTAGAGATTTGAGAATTATAATTAATATAAAAGTAACGATGTAGCGTGTATGTGTGTGTGTGTGTGTGTGCGTACGCGCGGGCTCGCACTCGCGGTTAAGAGAAATATTCGAGTGAGATTATTGTGTCTCTCTCTCTCGTTTCTCTCTCTCTCTCTCTCTCTCTCTCTCTCTCTTGTGTAATTGTGTATAGATTTATGCGTTATAAAGTGCGCTTGTGTGCGTGCGTGCGTGTGTATGCGTGTAATCAATGGCTCGTTTATTTTCTCTTTGTTTTCGAATGTACGTTGTTGAGAGAAGCAACAAAGGGAAAAAACAGAAAAAAAAACAAAGATTATATTCGCGTGTGCACGCGTTCAGTGGAATAAACAGAAGAGTGCGAAACAAAAATAACAATGTTTTCACGAGTTATTGAACGCTGCCTTTTCTTCGTGTGTTGATACACGATTGCATTTAACCGCTTTGAGAATCATCGACGTTTCTCCGAGACTATTCATGTATGGGGATATCATTTGGTTACTTTTTTTTTTACATGTACGGATGTTCTACGTGTTATCGTTTTTTTTTCCATTGGGGTATCATTCAGAAATTTTTGTATGAAGATCACGTTTGATGATTTGTCTATTGGCGTAATCATTATCAATTTTCATATTGAAGTAATGTTCGTTCGTTTAAGTTTGAAATAACGATCGCGTTACATGGAAAATATTTTTCATAAATCTTTATAAATTTCTTATTTACAATTAATAAAATATATTTCAAATAATATATAATTAATAATATAATTATAATGATAAATTAATTATGATTAATTAATAATTCATAATATATTTTTAATATTTATTAATTTATGCATCGAACTAACGTTCATAGAGACTGATGGTGAATTATTGATTTTTTTTTGCTGTTTAATTTGCCGTTCCTCCCACATGTTTTTTTGTTCGTTTCTTCTCTCGTTTGCGAGCTTCGTGTCATTATTTATTTACGATGTTTACGATGAGTGTCACGACTGATTCAAAAAGATTGTTGTCGTAGACTGCTTTATTTTTCTCCCCACTTCCGTTGAAATTTTGATTAGCTGACGACAGAGTCCGGTAATTCGATAACAACGAAGGAAACCGCACGTAAACCGCGCGTAGTGAAAGGACAGATCACTCGCACTGAAACTGCGTGTGTGTATACACAGAATACTTTGCGTCCGTTTAAAAAAAAACTGGTAACTACGCAGCGCGCTGCGCGACCTTGCGGCAAAGTTTCGGTCGTTTCGGCCGTTTCTCGAACGGGCAACAAAAGCGCGGTCGGTAAGTCGCGTACTTTCCGACAAGGTGGTACGCTACTTTACCAAACGATGAAAAACAAGCGAGTCTCTATCGTTTATTCATTTTCCTTTTGCTGACGGAGCACGAAACTGTTTTCGCGGTTTCGTGTTGCTCAAAGTTTCGTGAATAATTGAGACGCGAAAACACTAACCTCGGACGCAATGCCACTTTTCCCCGTAAGATGGCGCGTCGATCGCACTTTTCACAAATTCGTCGGATTAACAGTTTCCTCGACGCGTTGAGTGTAATGACTTGCACGGCGGTACAACTTCGTGCAATTTCTGACGAGTTAACAGTGTTCTTTAATCGAGTATCGAATATTATTAAAAAATCAATAAATGTACTATCTCGATACACGCCAGACTCGCCAGTTTTGCTTATTTACGTTCGATCTCACCAATTTCAGGGATAAAGCGACAGGGGGAAGTCACCAAAGTGCAATAAAAATGTATTCCATATTTTTCGGAAAAATTGAGTGTTGGCTAAATTATAAAACAACGATTCATTAAAAATTGAAAAATACACAATTGGTTCGTTTCACTTAGTTTGGCTTTACATCACAAGCGAAATAACGATTTCAGTTTAAAGAAAAACAAAAATACTAGCGATCCACCCCCAAGTGGCGAATATCTTTAACACTTCCAATCGGTTATGAAATATCTTCGTTCGATCGCGCGTGGTTATTTTCCACTGAATGGCACGAGGTAGCCCGGTTTTGTTTTATTTACGAAATAAAATAGTTGCGGACGTCGCCGCGCCTCACCTTGTTTCCGGTTTTTCCAGCTCGAATTCCAACGACGCAGATTGCAGAATCCCGCGTGGATCGAATTTATACGTATACTTGTAAGAAAGACAAAAAGTAAGAGAGAGAAAGAGAGAGAAAAATAAAAGGCCTGCACTTCACTTTCTCGGAGTCGCGCGGAGTGTCTGCTCGACTATACTTGTGACATTGACGAGGGGAACAAGAACCGAGAATTTACAGAAACGTGAAAGAGAACCAGACAGAAATTCCACCCTCCCTTCCTCGCTCGTCTCAATCGCGAATAATATTCAGCAACGTATAAGTACGCCTCTTTCCAATCCACATTGGCGAGTTTGTTTCACGGTTAATTGCGCCCGCGATTACATCACGGGGGAGGTGTTACGCATGTCCACCGAGTACAGAGAATTTACATGTGAAACTCGATTAATCGTTATCGTGTGAGTGAATATTTCAAGCCAGCGTATTTTACGTTAAACGTTGAGTCCGAGAACTGTCTTCACCATCGCACCTTTCCCCGTTCGCAGTAACGCTCGTGTATACCGGCTACTGGAGCACGCGACGAATGCTAATTATCAATAAGTCTCATGAACGTTCTTACCTATAATAATACGATCGCTCGAAACGTTTTACTTTGACATTATAAAACAAAGTGTATGATTATTGTCATTAACGTTTAACCTCGATGGAAAATTTTCGTCACGCCTATCGACATTTGTCCGCCTGTCGACAGGCTCTGACGTCACGGGGGATCTCTCCGATCTCTGTTGGAAACTATTTTTCTTACCGATTTTTTTCTTTACGATCTTTTTTAAATCTTTTTCTTTTAAGATTTTTTGTTCGATCTCTGTTGGAAATTATTTTTCGCATCGATTAAAAAATTTTTTTTTTCTTACAGATGTTTTTCTTACCGATCTTTTTAAAGAAAAATTTTCGTATCTATTTTTTTATAGATTTTTTTTTATCGAGTTTTCTTGCCGTTCATTCTTATAGTTGTTTGTCTTACTGGTCTCGCTTACTGATCTTTGTAATCGATTTGACCTTGTTAACGTTCTTTTACCGTTTTCATCTTTTCGTTATTGTCTTTTTATTATTCCTGTAATTGGGCTACAAGTTTGCCAATTTACGTTCGTGCAGGATTATTCGTGGGCAATTTTCGTGCGAGCATCCGAAAATTATTGGGGCATGAGGAACGATTAATCGTGGCCGATTGGTCTCGGTGTTCGATAAAGAGGAGTCGCGAAAGCAAACGAGTTTTTCCCCGAAGACTAAAACAGTAGAGGACGTTGCTTCAAACCTGAATTATTGTTGCATTCGAATATTTTTTTATCGTTGCAAAAAAAAAAAAAGAACACGTTGCCCGGAATTATTTGCAGACATTTATTGTACTCCCGCGGGGGAAACGTTATTCGCTTCGAACGCACTTTATAGTCTCTCGATACGATAAAGAGAAACGAATAACAGTCAAGGTACACAGAGATGCCCCAATTTACGACAACTCTCCGGAGACATGCTTTTTTTCTGTTTCGTGCGGTTTTACGAAAAAAAAAAACCATCGATACGCATGACCCACAAAGTTAGATCGGCGGGATGGATTACGAAATTGCGCCCATTGAATTATTGTCCGTGAATTACAGAAGCAGGCCATTTTTTTTTTAAATTGTTTTTCCACAGTACAGACCGTTGCCGGCCAGTTAAATTTTTCATGCAGATGAATTTCGCAAAGATCAGCCATTTTTTGTTGCTCCTTCATCTATTATTATTATTATTATTATTATTATTATTATTATTGTGATATTATTATTACTGTCGTCATTGCCATAATCGTAATAATCACTGCGACCATCATCATCATCATCCTCCATTACCAATTATTACAATTAATTGAACAGTAAAAACCGTCGCGAAAAACCAAAAAAAAAAAATAATTTTTAATACGTCAGCGAGTTTTTCTCGACTAATAAAATAAATTCCACGGCAGCGCAAACTTCTACGGCTGGCATGTGACCAAAGTCTCCAGGCTCGCGTTTGTTCTTTTATTTTCTCTTCTTTTTTTTTTTTCACGTGATCCGCGATAAGCGGAACCGCCGTACGGTAGTTTCTCTTCATAAAATTAAACGTCTTTTCATGGTCGTTTTTGTTGTTTATTTTTGATAAAGCGAAGTGGCGGCGCGCGAGGGTGGTGTTCGGTAAACGTATAAATGGGGGTATAGGATATAGATATACAGGAGCGAGTAAGGGGGTACGTACGCGACCGGTCCCTTCGCTTAAGCTAGAAAATTCGCAAGAGCACCGACCATTTCGTATAACACTGTTACTCTCGAGAAGTTGCTAGTTTCGTATCCGTCTCAGAGTGGTAAGAGGCTAACAAGAGCAGGAAGAAATCTGGAACCGATCCAACCCGCGAATCGTCGCGAGTCTCGTGTACGCATACCCGAGGTATCAAGACACGCTTCGAGCAGGCGTTTTTGTAGATCATTCAAAAATGCCGAATTAACATCCAGGATACAAATGCGTTACAAGGGGTTGGGGACTGGTATGCATTTCTCCAAATATTCTTATAGGTTAACGAATTTTGAAATTTGGCAAACGAATATTGAAAAATACGTTTTTTAACGAAATTCCGGAAAAGTGACATTTCCCTGCTATTTCTGCCGCCCCACAAAAATTCGACGTGTTTTCAAACCGCTATTCGTATCACACCGAACGAGATCGTATTTCAAACGTATGGAAAAAGAAACTATTTTTGTGGAACGAAAGAAACCGGTAACCCGTAAATTTCACAATAGAAATAAAAATAGGATTAAAAAAATGTCGAATCTTCGCAAAACCGAAAAAATAACACGGGAATTACAGTACATAGACGCGCTGTAGAAACCTATAACAAAAAAGATCTTTCCTAACCTTTGCGAAAGAAAGACCACGAGTTTTATCTACTTTTCTATTCTCGTCACCAAAAATTCGAATCTTTTCACGATCCCTCTTAGTCGTGCTGGATCGTCTCTCGAATTCTTACAGAAACAACGAAACTCTGCGAACTTTACCAGAGCAGATGGAAAATACGAAAAAAAAGAGCATTATTCTATCTTTCCCCGTTGCGAGAATAAGAGCGACGTGCAAAAAGGGGGAACCACCATTCCAAGAGTGCGCACAGATCCGCCACCTATTTGAGCTTGGGAGCTGGCGACCTGGGTATTTATATACACTCCCGCCCCCCTCCCCCTCGCCCCGCCGTCACTTTGCCACTCCTCCACTCACCCTCTCCGCTGATATCCACGAAATGTGCTTTCGCGTATATGGAAACAGTGTTAACGAAAGAGAGAGAGAGAGAGAGAGAGAGAGAGAGAGAGAAAGAAATAGGGGATTCGCGCGTGTATCGATATCGACACGAGTTTCGACGTAGTTACGGGAGAGCGCGATAAAAAAACGATCGATCGCAAGCTCCTTGGTGGGCCGGCGTTCACCGTGAAAGTTCGCGGATGCGAGAAGAGTTTTTCGATAGGCCGTGTATATAGCCGTTTCGTTCTCGTCGCGGGTGTGTATCGCGCGGCGGCTCGGTCCGCTCTCCCTTTTTCGCGGTGGTGTTGAACGAGTCCCGCGCGCGGCGACGGCTTCGGCGGCGCCTCTACGATCGCCGATCGCTTTTGCCGCCCGGTTTTGATCGTCGGTCTCGAAAGCCGGTGCGTTCGTGTCAACGCGTTAACAAGAGTTACTGGTAATACAGTACAGTCGTGTTTGGTTCGTTGGGTCGCGAACGCGTGTGTTGGTTTCGCGGAACGGTATATTAAAAAAAAAGGCGTGTGTTATCGGGTGCGGGTTAGCCGTTGTCTCTCGTCGCGAGTCCGCAACCCGCACCAAGCGCGGACCAACAGTTTTGTTGCCTCGTTTAAACGTGTGCGTGCGCACGTTCGTATAACCGTCTCGAGGCTCTCGTGCGCGAAACCCCGTGAAGTGAGTGTGCGTGCGCGCGCATTATATACAAAGTGCGTGTAAGAGGCAGCGCTCGAGAGAGAACCCGGTTTGTAAGTTTTCGTCGTTCGCGGTGAGCACAACTCGTAACTCGCGCCGCGGAGCTCATCGCCGGCTCTTCGACCTCGTGCGTCCTCCTCCGACCCCCCTTCCCCCTCCCCACCCACCGCCCAATCGCACCTTCCACGCGGCGAAACAGACCGCTTTTTTTCGGCCGCTTTTTACAGTGCGCTAGAGTACGAGTGTACTTAAATGAATTTATTTACTTAATATAGGAATAGAGAAAGAGTGAGAGAGGGGGGAGGAAAGAGTGTGCATCGCAAGCCGGCAACTTTCCGTCCGCTCTTCCTCGTAACGGTCACAAGACCAAAAAATAAGACTGCGCCGGGCATTTGTTTTGGCACTTTGGCGCCCTCTCGTTTCTCGTGCTTCGTCAAGTGTCGTGTTTATACCCGTGTATCCCCTATCCTCGTGTTCTATAACCACATAATACAGATACGTCTGTAGATATCTCTCCTACGGTCACGTGTCTAGTGTAGAAGGTCAATAGTGCTGAAATCGGGCAAGTTGGATTTCACTTTTACACAGTACGTATACCCCGCGATAAAAGAATATATAAATACGTGTATGTCCGTGTGCAAGGAAGAAAGAGAGAGAGGAGAGAGCCGAGTCGAGTCACGGTCACTGTACCAGTCCGAGAATTACTGAAACAAAAATCTATCGGAGGTACCTTCCTCCCCCCCCTTCCCCTCGCCGTCTCTCTCTCTCTTTCTCATTCCCTCTATCCTTTTCGGTTCGTGTGTATCGTGTTTTTTAAAGATTGACTCTCGCGTGTTTACACCTACGGAAAGAAAGAAGAGAGACGACACTGATCTCCCTTGATTGCTTAATTTTCCGCGCGCGGTATTTCTTTTCCCCTCGTCTCGCGCCGCGTGTTCACCGCGGCCGCATGGCCTCTTCGCACATATGCGCGCAACACGTCGCGACTTCTCCCGCGGGCAGGGGGACGGTTGGCGGGTGGAAGGCGGGGGGGGGGGGAGGCGACTAAATGTGCGCGAGGATATAATATATCGTTGTACGTTGTCGATCATGTGTATATGGACGAGCCACCACGTGGCCATCCTCCGATACACGTGTTCGCGATATAACGACCGCCCGGTTTATATATATATGTGTGTTTGCGTGTGGGTGTATGTGCGTGCGCGTGTTCGTATGCGTATATATGTATACCGTATTTCGTCGTCGAGGCTGGCCTCTCAACTTCCGTCTCATTTTAACCGTTAAACTCTCACGGGACACATACTTTGTCTCATCGACGGGATAATTCACTCGTGCATGTGCAAAAAATTAAGGAAACGTATGGCGAATACATCGAAAGGAGATTTTGAAAGCGTTTTTCAATGCCTCGATGATTATCAGGCTGGCGTTTGGTTTCTTCGAGGACGATGGCGTTGTTTGGGTTTGTTTGGGTTTGTGACTATCACGTGGCGTTTGGCTGTTTCGAGGACGATGACGCTGTTTGGGTTTGTTATTATCAGGTTGGCTTTGGTTGTTTCGAGGACGATTACGTTGTTTGTTTGGGTTTGTTATTATCAGGTTGGCTTTGGTTGTTTCGAGGACGATTACGTTGTTTGGGTTTGTTTGGGTTTGTAACAATCAGGTTGGCGTTTGATTACTTCGAGGCCAATGACATTGTTTCTTTTTGGCGAATTTTTAAGTTTTCGGATTTGCGGAACGTTGAGGAGGCGGGCGAATAAAGAAGTAAACAATGTGTGTGTGTGTGTATACATATGCTTATGGGTAAGTGGGAATGGTACTTTTTGATTTTGTTCTATCCGTGTATTGGCCGTCGGCATAGGAAAGTTGCGAGGGCTGCCCAAATTTTTTTTATCGATTTTTGCCGTTCCGGAGACTTTGATACTGATGGAACGTTGAGTACGGGGACAATTGGCTACTGTCAGGACCATCTGCAGAATATCAATATTTGTGTTTTAACTTTTTTTTCTTTTTCTTTTTTCGACGATCGGAGAAACGATAAACCATTCTCGTGCGTATTCGTCACTCCGAATGTTTCCTCGTTTCTCGAATTCCACAGAACCGCGTTATTTCCCTTTCGGGCAACAAATGTGTTAAAAAAAAAAAAATTCACGTTCAGGCTCTTACGAAGAGGAAGGAAAAAAAAAGGCAAAAGTTTTCCTCAGTCGTTTTTAAAGAACGTAGGGGCGTGAATACGTTGTGAATTCAGCGTTAATTCGACGGCTAGTGTTTCGTGGCGCGCAGTTGTATAAACATTTTTTTCTTTTTTTTTTTTTTTGTCAAGAAAATTTGACGCGAAAATTTCTCGATTCGCGTGACGTGAACGAACGAAAATTTCGAACCCTTCGTCAAACTTGGACGCGGATGGTCCTCGTGAGGTCACGTACGCGGCCGCGGAGGAAACAGCTGAATATTCGTGGAGAATTTTAATCGCTTGGGGCGCGCGTCCAATTTTTTATTTTTTTTTCCTGACGGCAAGAGAATTTGGCTCGCACAATACTTCCGAGATTACTGAACGGACGTAGTCTGCGGTTCGCCTTCGTCCTACATCCCGAAAAAGCTCGGAATTCAAAAATATTCCGATTTTTCGGTCACCCGTATCATCACGAGTTTCTCGTCGCTTTGACATTTTCTTCAATGAAATTTTGCATTCCCGGTATTATCGGAAAATACGTTAATTAAACATGAATTTACCCTTGGCGAATGTTATCGAAGTTCGCGTCATAGTGATGACAATTTTGTTCTTTTTTCCCATAAATTTTTGTTTTGTCGTAAAATTTTGTTTTGCTAAGTTAACGAACAATTTAGCAATTAAGTAAATTATATAATTATGAATCTGTTATAAAATAATGTAATACTCATTGATTTACCGAATAATAATTGTATTATTCTCTAAATTCGTAAATAATCCTTTAAATAACAAATTCATGAAATCATATACTTTAACAAATTATTTAATGAACTTTTTAGGTTTGAGTTTGTTTGGGTTATAAAAATATCATTTTATTGAGAACATTTATTGAGGACCAAATTAAAAACATTTGGTACCAAATTCGGTCTGAAAATTCGAAAACCGAATAACTTTCGAAATTAATAAATTTTCGTATTGCCATAGGGAATTAACATTTTCCCATAAAATTTGTATTTGTGGGAAGTTCGATCCCCGGATTTTTCACAATTATAACATTGTAATTATTATAAATCATAGGGGTGGAAAATAAACAGACAAAGAAATAAAGAAATAAAAAAATATATAATAACAATAATAATAATAATCTGCCTTGGAAATCGGATTGGAAGCAATTCGCATCGACAAAGCGCCGACAAATCGGTATTGCACCGAATAAATCGGATTTTTCTCAGGTCAGTCAATTGATCCGAATAATTGAGGTTTTGATGAGAGACGACGAGTGGAATCCGGGTGGAAATTTACAAAACGAAATGATTCACGAAAGAGCGGGCGCAGGTCTTGCGAAAGCGAACCGATCAATATACATATATATATACACATATACATCGGAATAATTTGGTAATTCGGACGAGATATCGGTTATACTTTCGCGTTTATCTGCTTCTCTCGCTTCAAGGACGCTAGGCGTCATACTGAAATACGTGGCGGCGACCGGTTCGGAGGCACCCAATATCGGCCGAGAAACACACACACACGCACGATTTATTCCGATTGTCCCAGACCCATATCAACCTTCTTTTTTTTTTAATCTCGACTCACAGTTATCTCTTTTTTTCTTTTTACTTTTATGAAAAGACTTGTCTCTTTCCTCCGAATATTTCGGTGAGGAGGAAACCCGTGTTGAAAAAAATGAGAAGAAAGAGGGAGTGACAAATGTAAATATAATTCTGCATATCGTTACACGTAAATTTCCACCTTTCCACGAGCGATAAGCTACATCGGAAGTCAGTCCGAATGTCGGTAAAATTAACTCCGCTTGTCAGTTACGATATGCATAATTTCCCTGCCAAAAAATAATCATCGATTTAATGCAAATAACTTATTAATAGCATGTTGATAATTCAACGATTTTATTTATTATTGGTATTGTTAATTCTCTTTATTATTATGCAATTTCCAATAATTATTATTCCATTTTTTTGACGTTTTAATAATTGACTTAGCGCAAACAATAATGATCGTATTTGTAATTAATAGCATTTTGATAATTCAACGATTTGTTTATTATCGAAATCATTAATTCTTTTCATTATTGTACAATCGCCAATAATTATTATTTAATTATTTTAACGTTTGAATAATTGACTTAATGCAAATAATAATTATCGTATTTATAATTTATAGCATTTTGATAATTCAACGATTTGTTTGTTATCGAAATGATTCATTCTTTTTATTATTATGCAACCACTAATAATTATTATTCCATTATTTTAACGTTTGAATAATTAGAATACCTGTACGTAAATATTTTGTAATTATTTTAGACAATAATACTAACAATAAAATTTGCACAAAAATATTTTCATTAATTAATTTAATTATATATAAAATAATTCAATAATTAAGTTATATATAAAACGTAAAAAAAATATTTTTTATATATCTCTTTGTGTAATAATGGAGTCATAATATAATAATATACTAGACGTGTATTGAATTAAATTTTCAATTTTTTAAACATTACTTTGGTAAATGTAACATTCAATAAAAATATCTAATTGGTAGATATTATAACATTTGTAATTATTACACACGTATATAGTTATTTTGTAATTTTGATAAGTTGTAATTATTTTTTATTAGCCATATATCATGAAGTTCCTCGAAGTAATATTAATAATTAATAATTTTAACGATTTTTTCTTTCAGTACAAATAATCGATAAACCCAAACAAACCCAAATAAAAAACGTAAACAAGATAAATGCAATTGTATGTTTCGATAAATTAATGGTGTAATATAATCTAAGCGAAATGTAGAGTGAACGATATTTTTCGTGCTTTATTAGTCGTGTAACCATTTAATTTTGCACTTTCGATCGGAATCGATTGCGACGTCACATCGGAATGTTTATGGAATATCGGTTACAACGTCGACCGGGAACTATTGAATCGTTGAGATAAGGAGTCTACGTTCTTTTTTTATTTTTTTTTTCACGCTGGCGCCCTGTTCTATCTCTCTCTCTCTCTCTCGCTCTTTCGTCCTCTCTTTTTATCAGACAACGCTCCTCATGCTGAACAAACAGGCACGGTACTTTTCCTACTGTGTCAATTCTCATTTCCATGCGAAGAGCTCTCGCGTTCTTGGCCGAAACCCCCCGTTGGATGACTTCAACTCGCTGACTCTTTCCGATTCATCGATCTTCCGGTGATCGTTGTCTATTCTCAGGTTGAATGTGTCGTTAAGGTAATACTGGGGGATTGATCGGTCAACGGTATATCTATAATTTGTTGAGTCTGAAAATAGAAAAATACAGTTAATTTAAGCATAATTC
Organism: Ophioninae sp. A BG-2022a; assembly: GCA_030523105.1. Classification (NCBI taxonomy): domain Eukaryota; kingdom Metazoa; phylum Arthropoda; class Insecta; order Hymenoptera; family Ichneumonidae; species Ophioninae sp. A BG-2022a. Next base: position 21,180 of record JAPYZI010000710.1, read on the forward strand.
ATCATAAATAAATAATTATTCGAGAAGTGTTGGTAATAATTATTATTATCAGTTACAGTTAATTTAAGTTACATTAATACAGTTAATTTAAGTTACAAAAATACAGTTAATTTAAGCATAATTCATCATAAATAAATAATTATTCGAGAAGTGTTGGGAATAATTATTATTATCAGAAATTAAGTATTAAATTCTTATTATCAATTATTCTAACTAAATTCTAGTTCTGGCAGTACTAAATTCTTAGTTCAATTACTATTATCAAAAATGAAGTACTAAAATAGCAATTAGCTTGGCTCGAGTGGTCTTACCAAACCGTCACTTTCATAAAACTGTTACCGAAAACATAACGAACGTCGTTTGTTCAACGCGAGTGTACACGTGTCTAGTGGCAGTGAGTCGACCAGCAAACGTTCAAATTAATTGCTTCGATCGATAATATCAGCTTTAAATGATCGGTAGCCTAGATTTTTTATAAAAAAGATGTAATCGCGACAGTTTTGTTGATCCTTTCCGTTTTTTTTTTGCATAGTTCGAATCTAATCACAAACTATTGATATTTCCATTCGAAAGATCGATCTCCACGTATTTCCAAAATATTGTGTGTTTGATGCATTGATTTACATGAATTAATTACTAGCGTATGTAAAATTTCAAACTAAATTCTTGCCTTTACGATTAAGAAAATATAAAATATTAATCATTCGAAAAACAAAATGAAAAAATTATCACGTCTTTCAAGAAATTTCGATCGAAGTGCTCGAGTTGGACTCAAAATAGACATCGCCGGACGAAAAGAGCGGGGATTTTGAAAACAAAAAAAGTGAAAACGACAGAATAGGAGGGAAAAGGGAGCGAGAGATAGAAAGAAAGACACACCAAGGGATACGATATGATATACGATATTTATTTATTCCCTAAAACGCTATAAAGCAAACTATACAGAATAATAATATAAAACCAAAAAAAAAAAAAAAAAAAAAAAAAAAAAAAAAAAAAAAAAAAAAAAAAAACAAAAAAAAAAAAAAAAAAATCAAAATAAGTAAAAATATAATAAAATAATCCCATAAACCAGTGAAAACAGTATTAAAATAATAATAAAACGACAACAACAACAACAATAATAATAATTTTAATAATAATAATAGGCAGATATAAATATAAATATAAATATAAATGTAGAGAGTTAGAGAGAGAGAGAAATACGAAGGGGTAGGAGGAGATAAATTAAATTGCCACGTTGTATCAGCTTATGGTTGTTCGATATGACGACAATTTATTTGTCGTTCTCTCTCTCTCTCTCTCTCTTTCCCTCTCTCTCTCTCCCAGTCTCTCTTTTTCTCGGGGCTCGACAATCATTCATTCACGCGAACGCGGATCGTTCCGCCCGGAAAGTCAACGAAGAATATCCGCGGGCGTAAATTACATGGAAATCGAAGTGTTGCCCGTAGCCCGAAGTACGTAAAACGCATTGCCGTATACATATGCATGACAGCGTGTCGCATGTGCACACATAAATAAAGTTGGACAGGGGAAGGTGGAAGGGAGTCGAGTGTGGGGGGAGGGGGGAAGAGGAGGATTGTCAATATGAGCGTGGACAATAAAACCGCGAATCGAATCGTTCTTGCCGAGTTTATCGCGACCAACGCGGCGAGCCTTGATCAACTTCGTTATTTATAAATATTAACTATAAATATTCATTCGTAAAGCGCGATTGATAAAAAAAAAAAAAAAAAAATGAAGAAACGGAGAATCGAGAATAGTTGCGATTTCAAAACGTATCGACGGCTGATACGATTTTTCGATTCCGTTTATCGCTTACGGAAAAATAAAAAGTAATTTACATGGAAAAGAAAAAAATTGCAACGGTTGCGATAACGCGAGTTGAAAACAGAATGTTTTCGTCAGACGTCATGGGAGAAAAGATCGGGTGCCTGTTTCGACAAATATTTTCCAGAAGTTAAATAATTGTTTTAATTCTGCAATTATTACAATTATTTAAACGATCGTTCGAGTTATTCGTTTAAACTGAACGATTATTTAAATTATTAATTTTTTTTTAGGTATTCAAATTAAATCGTTATTTACATTCAAATTAGTATAGTTCGGTTTTGAAATTCACGACGGCGTGCGTTCTCTGGCCTGTTCGGAAGACTTTCCATTTTTTGAATAAAAAATAAATCACCCTGAAGAAAAATAAATGACCTTGAATTTTTATTGCGCACGTCACGAAGCACCCTTACCCCTTTTTATATTTCTCTCGTTACAAATTGTTAAATTTTCCAGGTGAATATTTATTCATTATTATTATCGTCGAATTTTGATTCGGATTAATATTAAATGGAAATAATGATAATCTATCAGTAATTTCCATGTAACGTTGATTCGAAAAAAAAATCTTTATGAAGTTGAACACTTGCTGTTTCTGCCCCTGTAGAGAAATTGCACAGCAAGCTGGTGTTGCGTAAGAATTGAATTGAATAATTTATCAATATAATATATTACCGAGCCTGATTATATAATTATTAATATAATTAAATCATTAAATAATTAGTGTTTATTAAATAATCATTATCGACCAAAAATTCTTGACTATTTTTTTATATTTATTTTTTTAATTGTTTGCTTATATCAATAATTAAATAATTAGTATCGATTGAACGATACTGATAAATTACATAGTTGAAAGCTTGTCCGTTACGATCGTAATATGTTATTATTATTTTTCGTTCAACGTCAAATATAAAAACCAATAGCCATGAATTTTAGGTATTTGAAGACTAAAAGTATCAGTGGGTTACTGAGTCGTACAGGATTAGAGAAAGATTAGATGCGAATTCCAATTGGATGAGTCCTCGAAATCGGGTGGGAAAGAAGACCGAGAAAAGCGTTTCGCATACCGGAAATGGCCGGAAGCTGTAGCTCTTCTTCACGAGCGACCGAAAAGTGACAAATTTATAAAAAAAAAGCAAATCCGGTGCACGTGTAGCAATTTGTAAATTTGCTTTTTTTTCGTTCTTTTTAAATATTTCTTTTTTTTTTTTTTGGATTACGACACAGTCCGGTATCTCTGAAACTCGACGAGAATTATTTACGAATCGAAGAATAGTGCCGCTCGGTAGGAAAAAAAAATTTGTTTGCGTGCCTCTCGACGAAAATTCATTTAATACGGGAGGGCGAATGACGAGGCGATAAAAAGTAAATATATATATATATATATATATATAGGGTCGTTGTCACAGTTGTATGTACACACTGAAATGAAAATAAAAAGCTTATCGCTGTTTCATTATCGCCTCTGCGAGTTCATTTTTGCGGTGGTACGCGTCATGGAATTTTTTTTTCTTTTTGGTTTTTTTCGTGCACGCGGTTGATCGTTTTATTCCAAAATTAACGAAGACTGTAACACGTTGACAATCGAATTAACGTACTACCGAATTCGCATCAAACAACCGCTAGAATTTTTGAAAATTTAGAAATTTTTGAATATTTTGTAATTTTTGCAAATTTTGTAATTTTTGCAAATTTTGTAATTTTTGCAAATTTTATAATTTTTGCAAATTTTGTAATTTTTGAGAATTTTTGAATCATGGATAATTTTGGAATTTCAGAGAATTTTTGAATTTTCTTAGAATTTCAGAATTTTTTAGAATTATGCATTTTTTTAGAATTGTTAAATCTTTGAAAATTGGTTCTTGATACGATACGAGTACGGTGAAAAGCAAAGTTTTCAATGTTGGAATCCAATAAAAATAAAATTTTTTTTTTTACATCGTGATACTCGTGCTAGGAATTTTTAAAATCGTGATACTCGTGCTAGGAATTTTTCGGAACGTTTATTTCGCGATTTCAAACAAAAATTTAAAAGTGAGATTCTCTATGACGATATAAAAGTAAAAAATTGAAATCAAAATGCATTGCATTTTCAACAGAGATTCAAAGAACTGAAAGATAAAAAAGAAAGATTTAAAAATTCCAACGAAAATAAATGAATTGACTAAATAAAAATTGAAAAAAGATCGGATAATCGAAAGAACATTGAAAACTTGAAGAAAAGAATTGAAAAATTGAAAAAACGCTGGAAGAAATTAAAAAAATATTAAAAAAAGAATCGAAAATCGAAAAAAAAGGATAAAAAATTGAAAATAAATAAAAACGTAGCAATCTTCCTCTCAAGCCCATAAAAAGACATGAAAAATCGATGATGAATTTCGTTGACATACGAATGCGTCAGTGTTTTGAAGAAACATAGGGAAAGATTGAAAAATTATAACGAAAATAAAAGAATTGAATAAATAAGAATAGAAAAATTAAAAAATTGAAAGTAAGATTGTATAATCGAAAAAAAGCTGAAAAAATGAAAAAAACATCGGATAATTAAAAGAACATTGAAGACTTGAAGTAAGGAATTGAAAAATCAAATGAAAAAAAAACTGAAAAATTGAAAAAAATATTGAAAAATGAAAAAAGATCGAATAATTGAAAAACATCGAATAATTGAAAAAGATCGAATAATTGAAAAACATCGAATAATTGAAAAAGATCGAATAATTGAAAAAACAATAGAAAATCGAAACAAAACAATAAACAATCGAAAATAAACAAAAACGATGCGATCTTCCTCGGAAGCCCATAAAAAGACACGAGAAATCGATCATGAATTCCGTTGGGATCCGAATGCATCAGTGTTTTGGAGAAACAAAGGGAGGTGCAGATTTATTAGCATTTATGATAGATATACTGGTATCTGGTGAAAATAGGCGGATGTGTGATAAGGGCGGAAGAAAGCGCATCGGGGGGCGGGTATGAGCGATCCCGCGAGGACTTTGGCCGAGCGCGGGTTGCTGTATCTACTGTCATCTGTTTCTACTGTATCCAAGTTAGCGGATGAATAAGTACAGCGTTGTACAAAAGTATTAAGTATCCAACAATTATCGAAATATTTTGTATTGTCTAGTTAAGGAAGAAGGACTGGTACGTTCTGTTACCGTTCTTACTCTGTCTCCCTATTCCTTTTCTCCTAATTCCAATTTCCTCCACGCTTCTTCCCATTTCCGCCATCTTTTTCCCTCTCTCGCCGTATTTTCTTCCCTGTTCAATACCTCACCAGAACTTAACCCTCATACTCGTTATCAGAAGAGACAGAAATATAAATGAAGAAAAATAATTTTTACACATTGTTTATTAGTGTTTAAAGGATGTAAACAATTTTCTTTTCATTTTGAAAATTAAATTACAACATGCAAAATCACGTTTCCCGAAGCACTGTTAAAAAAAAGTTGCTCCACGTTCTGCATCATTTATTCTTCAAATGTTCATAGATCTGCCAAACGTAAAAAAATTCTTGTAAAATATGGTTGTAGTTACAGTCTGCCGAGCCGAATTTTTGAAATTCGAAAAATTTCGCGATTCACGACAAATAAAAAAAAGTGTGCATTCTCCGTCATATTTTAATAATGTTTAAAAAAATGTTCTAATCGCAGACTCAAAAATCCAACTCGACAGACTATGGACAATACGATTTCGAATATTAAAAGAAAAAGCATTAAAAAATATAAAAAACTGTACGAGTTATCACGCAAACCGTGTCAGAAAAAGTAGTTTTGAAAAAACCGCGTTTCAAGTTTCAAGTGCGCGTCAGGCCCTTTCGTTGGGCAGTTACGTTTTTTTTTATAATAACTATTGATCGAAAGGTAATTTTTACAATCAACTTCCACAGAAATACGTCTGAAACTATAAAGAATAATAATCTGTAAAAAATCGAATTTTCGAAAATTCTGGACGTATCTTTAGGTTTGTTTGGCCAGAGCTAAGCGGTCACCGATCCAAGTATCGGCCTCTTTCAACCCTCCGATCCTCCAAATATACGAAGACGTGTTACTGCTGTGGAAAAATAAAAATTGCTTTCCTCTCCCCCCCCCCCCCCCGCCCCTCTTCCCGACCTAGCCTCATTACTGACGCGCCTCGATTATCTCGGTGAGCGAATGATAGTCCGAGAGTACAAAAAGCTGATGTCGGAGCGCCGCCGCTGATAATCGGTCACGCGGTGTGGCCACGCAAACACTGAATCATTATTTAGCTCGTAACAACAGAGGGTCCTAATTGAATCATCGCTGTACACGAAGCCTGTACGCTGAGATCGTTCACCGTTTGGTAGCTTGATTAAACTGACTCTTTAGATGGACTTGAAGTTGCGCCTCGTTGCTACGCAATGAAATTTCTTTTCTCATTTTATTATTTCCCTGGATCCATTATTTGGTGAAATTCTTTTTTTTTTCATATTTGAATGAAACAAAATTTCGTTATCTGGTTATATAATAAAGATTTGCATAATTATTGAGGTATAAAGTCGAGCTTAAAAAAATAATGATTTTCGTTACGCCGCAACGTTGCGAACTCCAATTTTATCCAACTGGATATTTCGGTACCGTTCAGCAAACAATAGAACGGTCATCCATCAGAGTATCGGTATACGGATCTGTAACGCACTGTTGATATTTTTCTCTGTCTCAGCGAAAAGTTTTAACAATCGATCAAGAATTGACAAACAAAGTGTACACTTTCTAGAAACTCTGAGATAATTGAAATTTGAACGAAATCCAATAAATCGAGTAAAGAGGGAATTGAAAATGTTTAATTTGTACTGAGAAATGGAAGAGAAATTGAAGAGTTGAAATTTAAATGGAGGAATCGGAAAAAATTGACGTTTCACAAAAGAATTGAATAATTTAAATATTAGAATTGAAAAGTGGAACTGGAGAAATTAAAATAATTGAAATTTGAATAAAATGTTGTGGAATTAATTTACATTTGAAAACAGAATAGAGAAAAATTGATTAATTCAAATAAAAATAATGAATTGAAAATTTATGATACATCTCATATTAGCAAATATAAATGAAAACGTTGAAATGTAAATGAAGCATTGAAAATAATCGAATTTTGAAAAAGTCGAATTGAAAAAATTGCCAATCGCTTAAGATATCGGCAAAGATAATGACGAGTGATACTCCAGTCCGTTGTTTTGCGAGGCGAGACGAGTATCGTGTACTCGAGAAGTACTCAAATACACGAACGTGACGCGGAGACGGAGGAGGAGGCGGAAGGGGGGGGGGGGCACTTGACACTAGCGCGAATCCACATTTCACTTTGATCGTTAATGTACACCGTGGTAGCCCGGTTGATCTTTTAGCGCGTTATCGGCAGCTCGTGAATTAGAACGTACACTTTGACAGAATCGGAGGGTTCAAGTCGGTACGATGAGACCGGCAATGAGCCAATCTGTTTGCTCGTTAATGCAGGAAGACCATTTACAAGCTCGAAAATTATGGGTTTCTTATGATTTTTTTTTTTTCATGGAAGGAATACACACAAAAATTAGAATATCCAAATATGATTTATTTCCGGTTTTTATTGTTTGAAAAAAACATATACACTTTTTTTATGCAAATTGCTTATCATCTACATTAATATTTATAAGAAGGATTAAAAAAAAAAAATTGCTTCACTGCTTCCTCCCTCACGTTGTAATTATTGGAAAAAAAATTTTAATGATTCTTAAAGGTAATACGCTGTTGGTGAACCAGGATTTTTGAAATATGTGCAAATTTCGGCAAATGGCGGCATAATAAAGTCAATTTTGTGATCTTTCATGAAATGTTTGCTATATTTAAGGGCAAGAGTATGTTAAATTTTTGGAATTCGAAATAATATTTACACTCAATGATAAACTGCTGATGAAACGAAGATTATTTAAATCGAATTTATTGCACCGAATTTAATCGAAATCGGTGGAATAGTTTCGGCGTAATTACTCCAGCAATTGGGAAAAACATATTTTTGAAAAAAACACACCAAAAGTTGTATATAGCTCTGTTTACTCGGCACGAACGTTCTTGGCGTCTTTTTTGCGAAAGCTTCAACGATTCTTGGAATTTCGCTGTAAAAATTGAACACGATATTTTCAAGAAATTGAATTATCAATTTATGGAAAAAAATTGATTTTTTTTAAATTTGTAAATGGTCTTCCTGCTTTAAGTAGCGAACGGTCAATTTGTATGAAATTTTCTCATTTCAATTCGAGTGGTTTCGTAGGTACACACCGTTTTGTCGTTTTTCAATTGAATCAATAAACACTTTGCAAATAAATTTCGGAAAGTGAAAAATGAAATGGCAACGACATTGATTTCGCGAAGAATCTGATGGATTCGATTCGAAGATTTGAAAAAAAAGGGCGATTCGGCTGATATCGGTGTATCTCTCTTATCAGCGCGGACATGAACGGACCGCGATCACGTGACTTCTTGATCAGGAAGAGATCTAATCGCCGAATTCCAATCAGGTCTCTTTACTCGCGATTAAACGAGGCATCGGGTATCCACGAGGTTACGGAGGGGTTTCCGCCTCTTTCTACGCTATAAATATGAAGGAATACCCACTGAGGATTCTCTTATGTACTCGTCAATCTGACAGGTCAGGTTCGCTAGCTTTTTGACATTATTTGTCGTTACGTTTCATATTCGAGTGGCTCGATTTGAAAAAATTCAAGAAAACATTTTGGGAATTTTTTTTTTGGTTTTTTTACCTCAAACTTGGTCTTGAATAGGGACAAGTTTTTTTTTACACTTCAATTTGGACTTGAAACTGGGAAAAACTATTTTTATTTTCAACTTAAACTTGAAAGTGGCGGAGACATTTTTTTATCTTAAGCTTAGATTTAAAACTGAGAAGAATGTTTTACTCATTTTCGGTTTAAATTTAATTTTAAGAAAACTTTTTTTTACCTTAAGCTTAGATTTAAAACTGTAAAAAACGTTTTTTTTATGTTTAGTTTAAATTGAATAAAAAAAGAAACTTTTTTTATCTTGAACTTAGACTCAAACCTGAGACGAACGTTTTTTGTATATTCGATTTGAACTTAAATTCGAGAAAAATGTTTTTTTTACATGAAACTTAGACGTGAATCAGGGGAAAGTTTTTTTACATATTAAAGTCAGAATAAAAACGGGTAAAAACTTGTTTTTAACTTTAACAAACTTGAAACTACGAAGAACTTTGATTGAATTAAACTTGGAGTTAAACCTGAAAAAAACTTTGTTTTTTCCTTAACCTTAAACGTGGACTTAAAACTGAAAAAAAACTTTGTTTTTACCTTAACCTTAAACTTGGAATAAAACTGAGAAAAACTTGTTTTTTACCTTAACCTCAAATATCGATTTAAGGGTAAGAAAAATAAAGCATCGATCTCTCGATCATTACGTGAATACATGTATTGAAGAGATCCGTGTAAAGTTCGTGATCACGGGGTTACCTGCCGTCGGTAACGGGAACGTTTGATTCATGGGTAATCGTTCCCATCCCACGATCTCGGTTCTTAGCTTTCGAGGCCTTCGTAATTCTTCTTCCTCTTCTCGACTTCCGGTCTCCGATCGACCTCGAATATCACCCGTACACGCACGTCTCGTAATTGTTGTTCTCAGAAGGAGATCCAAGGCAGCGTTTGTCGGCTCTCATTACGGTGACATTGTAGAACTGGAACGATTCAATTCGCGATCCGTACGAGCACTCATCTAATCGCTTTCTTCCCTCGACCGTCATCTCTCCTTCAAGCCGGATGTTGCATCCGAGACATCCGGGTCCGATTCTTCCCGTTTCAATTTTTCTATGTTCGCGGCTCTACGGAAAATTGGTTTCCAAAGTAGACATCTTTCCTCAGGGAAAGTCCCATTTTTCAATCAGTTTGAAGAATGACGATAAATTGAAATTTTCAGATGAGAATATAGAAAACATTGCTTGAAAAGGGAATTGAGAAAAATTCAATGGTAAAGAAAAGAAAAAATTAAAATTTGATCAAATGAATGGAAAAAATTGAATTTTGTGAAAAATAATTAAAAATACTGAAAATTGTTGAAAGGTATTGAAAAAATTGACTTTTGAAAAAAAGAATTGAAAATATGGAAACTTGTTAAAAGGAATTGGTAAAATTGACTTTTGTGAAAAATTATTTAAAATATTGAAAATTGTTTAAAAGAATTGGAAAAATTGAATTCGGTGATAAATAATTCAAATCATTAAGATCTGAAGAATAAATAAACATTTGTGAAAATAACTTAATTTCAAAAAAGTATTGAAAGAAATAAAACGTCAATAAAACGATAGAAAAACAATGCAAATTTGAAAAAATCGAATTGAAAAGACAAATAATCGACAAAAAATGGAGAGTACGCAAATTTTAAAAGGCAATGAAATTTGGAAAGAGGAACCTGTAAAATTCGAAGAAACAACAATCACGAAAATAACAGTAATTATTGTTGAAACAATAATCGTAATTGCAACATGAAACTTCATGATGGAAGAATTTTCATTGTATCGATAAAACTGGGAGAGGGGGCGTATGACGAAGAAAGAAAAAAACGTGACACAGTCTTCGATGTATCAGGTTCGATATGCGCGGAGGTCAATAAGGTCGGATCTACGTCAGTCAAGGTCCACGAAATCTTTTCGTCGAAATAAAAGGAACGACGAGATGTGACGGGAGAATTTCTTGGTGAGAACGATTCGGGCGAGCCGAGGCTGTTTCTTTCAGTCAAGAAAGAAGGAAGGGGGGTTATGGACTTGATAATTGTCTCGATTGCCATCGTGATTTCGTCGCCTCTGAATTGGCCGATAAAGAAAAAATGTCGGTGGCTCTTATTGTTCCAGGAATGTTCTCGAATCAGTTTCGAAATTGTAAAACGTGTGACGTATTTGTTGATAAAGAGATGTTATAGATATATAGTACGAAACATTCCAGAGAGCACGCGAGACCAATTTTTGTCCGATTTTTGTTGCTGTTTAAGGTAGTACGTGCGTGAACTTTCTAATTAGAAACAAAATTCATTTTTTTGTATACCGTGATATAGCAATTCATTAAATCAATGCATGTAAGACACAACATTTGGGAACTACGTGCAGATCGTTGTTACTGTTTTTTAATTTTGTTTTTCGAATTATTAATATATTATATTTTCTTAATCAGAAAGGCAAGAGTTTTGCTTGTCATTTTACATACGACAGTAATTAATTAATTTAAAAATGCATCATACACAATATTTTGGAAATACGTGTAGATCGATCTTTTGAACGGAAATATCAATAATTTGTGATTAGATACGAATTATGCAAAAAGCGGAAAGGATCAACAAAACTGTCGCGATTACATAACTTTAATAAAAAAATCTAGGCCACCGGTCGTTTAAAGCAGATATTATCGATCGAAGCGATTAATTTTTGGGTTTGTTGGTCGACACACAACTACTGATTCGTTATGTTTTTCGGTAACAGCTTTTTAAAAATGGCGGTTGATAAGATCACTCAAGTCAAACTGATTGCTAGTTTAGTAAACCATTTTTGCTAATAATAATTGAACACAAAATAATTAATTAAAAGTCTCACTTCTCGATTAATTATTTTCTTGTGACGAATATTATTATGCTCAAATATATTGTGTTTTTTTATTTTCATATCAAAAAAATTGTAGGTATATATTGTTGACTAATCAACCCGCTAGTAGCACCTTAAGGCCCTACATACGTAAAGCAGCGCCTAAAACGCGCTAAAAGAAAAATCGTTTTCAGAAGAGACAGAAATAAAAATTAATAAAAATCGTTTTTGCACATTGTTCATTAGTGTTTAAAGTTTGTGAAAAAAATTATTTCATTCCTTTTGTTAAATTACACCGTGAAAGATTCACGTTTCCCGAAGCATTGTGAAAAAAACGTTGCTCCACGGTCTGTATTATTTCTTCTTCAAATGTTGATAGATTTGCAAAACGTTAAAAAATTCTTGTCAAATAAGATTGTAGGTATAGTCCGTCAGGCCGGATTTTTGAAATTCGAAAAATTTCGGAACTTACGGCTGTTTAAAAAAAAGTGTGCATTTTATGTCATAAAATTCACACATTATGTTTATAGAATTTTCTAATCACAATAACAAAAATTTATTTTTGAAAAATGTAAGTTTCAAGTGCTCGTTAGGCCCTTTCGTTTCTGTAATAACTTCCACAGAACGCTTAAAACTATAAAGAATAATAATCTGTAAAAACAATCGATTTTTTTTTTAAGTCTGGACGTATTTAAGCCGTTAAACAATTTCCGACTGAATTATCATAATCGTTTCAGTCCACTTTGACACGATCTATTTTTATCGAAATTTTCGTCACCGAAAAATCAACTTTTCGACACTTTTCCTAGCGTCGATTACATTTTTTATAGGAACAAGCAAAGTGGGGAGAAGTGGCAGAAGGGAAGAGGAATTAACTTTACATTAGTTGAAAACTAACCGGCAGAGCGAAACGAATAACGCGTTGAATAAACGGAGCGATTTATGGGAGCGTAGATAATGGAAGGCTGTTGTTCGAGTTGTTAAAATTTCCAAGCCGAGTTATTTATTGTCACGCGTATAAAGTAGCGTATGAAATATCAGCAAAAGCCTCGTTTATTGTTGCTTTATTTTCCTTTTACTATTATTCGAGTGCGCGTGCAAACGGAATTCACGGCTTATTATTTATGGCGAGAATAATCAACCGGCCGTGCGAGTGTCTATGAAAACATCACGAAAAAGTAAACACATCGACGAGCCCTCGAGGTGTCCCGAGGTCATGATAAAAAAAAAGGAAATTATATACTTTTTATTCATTGGCAATTAATGAAACTTTAACATTTTTCAAAACGGCGAAAATTGTTTGTAAAAAATAGATTAAATTCAGGCCTGTTACCAATTATTTTAGTCCGAACAAAACGATCAAAAATATTTTATATTCAAAAATGTTGTTTTTTCTTAAATCTCTTTGAAATCTATTTTACAAACCGTTTTAACAATGTTAAGAAATAATCATTGCAAAAAAGCAATTTTTTTAAATTTATCGACAGTTTGGATCTCAAATATTTAAATGAAAACACAATTTTTGTAATCGATTTTTAAAACATGAGATAAAACATTTTTATTTTTCTTTGAATTTTTATTGAACGACAAAAAAAAGATTGATAAAATAAAATTATAGGAAAAGATGTCTATAATTAATTTCCTATAGTTGAAAATGATTAGAAAAATAAACGATAGGAAAAATTCCTATAATTAATTTTCTATAATTTAAAATTATTACTAGAAATTATAGGAAAAAATTTCAGTAAGTTTTGTTTGATCATCTGTAATTTGGGACATAAAAAGAAATAAAATAAAAATGTATCTAATGCTTTTTTGGTTCTTTTTTAATTGACGAGAGTGAATCGGTTTCGAACACTACATAGGTGTTTAAAAAAACTTGTTAATATCCGACAGGTACAAATGCCGAACTACAGAATATTTTATCTTATTTTTTCGTATCTCAAATTGATTTGAGGAAATGGTGGGACCGTTGGCTCGCCGCTGTCAGGTCATGGTGCGCCTTAACGACTTCGTTTGTTTATTTTTGGCGACCGGCGATATTTTTTTTTTGAACCCCTTGCACAAAGCTGTATACCAAAGCGCTTTTTTTCGATTCTTATATGAAAATAGACTCACGCGAATTGGCTCAATAATTTCAGATTTAAAAAAAGATTTCACTGACGATCCTTCACGAATGTCGAAATCGGACTGTAGGAATTTTTACAAGTATCTTTCTGACCCCAATTTTCACAAATTGCGTATTCGAAAAAATGTTTTAAAAAAAGAAGCTCGCCGGGTCTTTTTTTTTTGTAGAAATGGAAATATTTTGTTCGGGTTTAGTCATACTTTGATTAAAATTTATTTTAATGAAAGTGGAAAAATTGACTACAGCTGCAATTAAAATTATGAAAAAAATGGAAAAATTACAGCAACGAATTAAGTTAAAACTCAATTTTGGGAAATTGAAAATAAAAAAGATCAACTAGCAAATGAAACAAACCATAAACTTTGTAAAATGTGAACGAAAAATACGGAAACATTAAACATTCAAAAATTCATTCAAAATATAAATAATGAAAATTTAAAATACGGGAAAACTAAAAATGTCAAAATAAAAAATAAAAATAAAAACAAACATTGCAGAATACAGAAAAAATAAATATTAGTAAAATCAGAAATATACAAAAAAGAAAAAAATAACGATCGAATTTGTTTTTTTTTCTCAATCTTTCTGATTTCACAAATGTTTTTTTTTTTCTATATTCCGCAATGTTTGTTTATCTATTGATTTGTAATTTAAACATTTTTGGTTTTTCTGTCTTTTAAATGATCATTTTTTATCGCGTTTCCTATTTTACAAAATTGAGTTCCGAAGTTATTCGTCAATTAAATTATTTATATTTCGTATAAATTTACGAATCTTTGCTATTTCCGTATATCAAATCATCGATTTCCCTCGATTTTCCATGTCTGCGGAATCATCATATACGAACTCTTCACTAACTAAAGGAATCCAATTCCGAATTCGTTTTCATCAAAGTTCCTGTTCCAATGGACTCGTTCGTGTATGCCGATGTGTTCGGATCGAGACGATAAGATCTTGCTATCAGCGTGGTGTGTATTGGAGAGATCGTTAAGAGATTGTACTTCAAGAGTACGTAATTGATTGTCAGCCACCGTTCGCTGTTGTCCTTCAAGCCCTTAAATATTGATTCAAATTTATCTGACGATAATTTCTGTCCGAGGTTCTCGCAACAATGAATTGGCTCGGCTATCTCTTCTTTGCGTAGAGAAGGACAGATGAGGTAGAGAAACGATCCTCGTGTTCGACCCCGGTCAATGGTGTCAAGGAAAATGTATTTTTTTTCTGTGGCGATTGGAGAGGGGTCGACGGGAGGAGTGGGAAGGGGGGTTAGTTCAGGGAAATTCGAGGCGTCTAATCTTTGATCTCCAAACGAGTACCAAAAATTTCATTCTTTTCGTCCGTCTCCACTGAACAAAGCTCTAAATCGACTAACACAAACAAACCCAAACGAACCGCCCCAACGATAACGCGAATTAGAGAGGGTCGGTGATTGGAGAGATGTCGTTGTTGGGTATGTGTATGAGCGAGCTACGATACCGGCTTATTATATGCCAGTGCAATACTTGTACTCGAGAATAAAGCGCGGCAATAATCGTTTCGTAGCGCCAGTTTGCGCCGATGATGAAACCGTGACTTATTTTTGTCGGTTCGTCGTGGAAATAAGAGAGTTCGATAAAGAGAAACAAATGGCTCGATGATCGCCTCGCGTTTATGAACAGTCGAGTCCTCGGGACCGAGATCGAAAGTCGTGTTCCGTGTTTGTTCGTTTTCGCGTTTTCTTCGCGAGGCTCGATTAACCAATTTTTCTGGTCCTCTTGTGATTAGGTACTTCTATGTATATCGTACTTTTCGTTTTAATTCATGAAAATTGCGTTCGGTTGGGGAATAAGTATAGTTTTTATATTTTGTTTTGTTTCGCGATATTTGTTGATGTTTGACTGAGTGCCCTTTTATATTAAACATTTTTAAAAAATTTGTATTAAGATTTCTTAAAATTCATAAAATTTTATTATAATTTCTTTTTTTTTTCATTTTTCATAAAAATTTATTTACATTTTAGAGAAATTCATTAAAATTTTATTAAAATCTATAACAATTTTGTATTGTCCTCGGTAGGGCGATATGTATACATTTGTAAAATATGTAGTTAAAAATGATTATCGAAAGAAATAAAAATATACGTATTTCTGGAAAAATTCGACTTTTTTTATTTATTTGAAAAATACAAATTTATACATTGGTCTGTTATAGATAACTTTCATTGACTCAAAATGGGATTGAAAATGGGAAGAAATATTTTGATTTTTATAGGCAGAGAATCGATGTTTGTGATAGAAATGTCACACGGTGCTACAGAGGGTTAATATTCATTCGATAGAACTCTTTCTGCTATTCTAAGTTGGGTTTTAGTTTTTGTTTATTTAGTTAATTTAGTTTTTTACTTACTATATTTGATTTTTATTTACTAAAATTAATTTATTAAAATTATGTTTTTTTATTACTTTTAAGACTTGGAAATGGAATATTTGAAGCAAACTTATCGACACCTGCTCTTCGCTTTTCATCGAGGCAAAAAAAATGTTGAAGCAATCCGGGACGTCTGCAACGTTGAAAATGTTTTCGGAAAATGCGAAAAGCAGGTGTCAAAAATGTGACTTTTTTACCTCCTGGATATTCCATTTCTAAAATTGTGGATATTCCTTCAAAATTAATAAACGTCAAATTACTCGAAAAAAGACGATTAGCATAGTTTTGTAGAACAGAAAGAGCTCTATCGAATGAATATTATACACATTGTCAAACAGCAAACAAAATCGTTATTAAACAGAAGGAAATATTAAAAAACGATACGAACTTATTGCTCAACCTACTATTATTGAATAACGATTCGTTGCGAGGAATTGGAAACAAAATTGGCCAATTGGAAACATTTCGTTAGCTTGGAAACAATATCGAGTAAATTTCAATTTCCAGATTAAATTCAATTTCGAATACCGAGCATTTCGAAAATCATTATTTTTGCAATCTTTCGTTTGGAAATAATAATGAAGGTTTCGCTTTGCAATAGAAATTTCAATTTAATTCCGTATCGAAGAACTTTTGTTTCGTTGCGTTTGGTATTTCATTGATCCAACGTTATTATGTTTTGACTATTTCCTGGAAGCTCTTTGGTGCAATCTGCTCGTCGTAAAAACGCCTGACTTTTTTCGTTTGAAAAATTGTTTGGAAAAAACACTTGGTTAAATGATTTATTTTTGTTTTCTTTCTGTTACGCCACCCCCCCCCCCACCCTTCAAGTATTTTATCAGGTTTAATCGTTCCCTTTTCTATTTTATCAGGCCCAATTGGGTTCGATTGAGTTTGTTCCGTGAAAAATCAACATTATTAAGATTTTGGAGTTTGTTTAGCTTCTTTCGTATTACTTGAGAATCAATTGGGTTTACTTTCAATAGGTCCAAATGTGTTCGTTTGGATTTCATCGATATTTGAAAATAATCGTATTTGATTTTTTAGGTTTATTTAGGTTTTTTAGGTTTTATTTAGGTTTTTTTTAGGTTTTATTTAGGTTTATTTAGGTTTTTTAGGTTTTATTTAGGTTTATTTAGGTTTTTTTTAATCATGGCTAATTGGGGTTCTTTTGATTCTATCATATATTAATAGATAAAAGTATGTTTGTTTGAGTTCGTTTGGGTTTTATCGATATTTGAAAACAATCGTATTTGAATGTTTAAGTTTATTTGGGTTTTTTTAGATTGATCATGCCTAATTGGGTTTCATTTGATTCTATCGTATTTTAATAGATAAAAATAAGTTTGTTTCGGTTCGTTTTGGTTTTATCGATATTTGAATAGAATCGTATTTGAATTTTTAGGTTTATTTGGATTCTTTCGTATTTCATCATACCCAATTAGGTTTCTTTTGATTCTATCATATTTCAATAGATACAAATATGTTTGTTTGAATTCGTTTGGATTTCATCGATACTTTAAATAATTTGTATTTTAATTCGTTTGGGTTTGTTTGGGTTGGTAAACAGAAAGGAGAACGGAGGGAAGGAAGAGCTCGTTTGATGGTACCTTGGTGGCAGGCCTCGTTGCCGTTCGAGACAACCCCCGGATCAAGCGATGGCACCCTCAACCGAGAGCAAAAACGGTGATTGTTGCGACTTACCGGTGAAACGGAACGGCCATGTTTGCCCGAGAGCCGAGGAGGCTGAAGCGATACCCCTCCAGCAGAGAAAAGACGACAGCAATGCCGTGAGTACATTGATCAAACGTAATGTCCATCTTACACGATTATCGAAATCGTTACGTGAAGGCCGTCTATTAAATTTTTTCTTTTGCCCCAACGAGTATTTTTAGGATTCCGTATCACAAAAGGAAAAAAAACGAAACCCTTATAGGATTATTTTCTTGTCCGTCCGTCCGTCCGTCTGTCAAGAACCTTTATCTCGAGAACGCGTGCAGATATGCAGTTGAAATTAAAATCATATACTCAGGTCTGCAGTGCCTTGAAACTATGAAAAAATCAAACTTCTAAGTTAACGTTAAAAAAAGATACGACCTTTTATACCGCAAAAAAAATCGTATATTTAAACTCTCAGGGGAATCAAAATTTCTAGGGTATTTTCCGTTGACATAGAACTAAATGATAAATAATAATAACTAAATAACTAATAACTAAATAACTAATAACTAAATAATAAATAATGCCAAATAAAATTTGGCGAGTAATAATATCTTATATTACAAGTATAGGAAAAAAATATCAAAACTATAGATTTGTAATTAAATCTTTAAAAAACTCGGAAAAAACTGCGAGTCTGGATTCCTGAAATATTTATAATATGTACCTATAAATTTGTACGGAACATTCGGTAAGCGAGCCCGATTCGCACTTGTCCAGGTTTTTTCAAATATATTTTTCAAATTGCGCCGTAGGTGAAAACCAGTTTTCATCCAGTTTGAAATTACTCGGGCTCGAAAACTCAACGATCATTATTCATTGATGGCAATGTCATTTTCGAAAGCAGCTACGTCGTTTTTACCGAAGATTATTCGTTTTTTAAATAAATCCGAGAAACGCGATAAATTAAAAAAAAATACGACACGCCGAGGAGGAAGCAATAAACGCTCGTTTTGCGGAGGAACTATATGTTTTCTTTGTATGTTTGTAACGAGTCGTTCTAATGACGAGTGAGGGCGATTTGAATACTGATCTTGATCTACCACTTCTATAGCCACTCCATAAAAATCCTCATTATCAAATAAATTATTTATTCATCTTCCACATCGAAAGATGCATTCTTTAGCCTATCGATGTTTTTATTATTCATGAAAAATATTCATGTAAATTATTCAAATTATTCATGGTACATTTATTCTAAATACTTTGTCAATAAAATTAATGAGATTAATGGAATTTTTGTTTGATTTATTTTTGAACAATTTTTCTGGATATTGTTAGTGAAAATTGTTCAAATTATTCAAATTATTTGGGTCTGTTTGGGTTAGTTTGGGAATTCGTTTGCCCTTTTTTTAAATATTTCAATAATGAAACAAATGAGGTTGATCGAGACTTCTTTTTTTTCTTCATTTTTAAACAATTTTTCCCTCAGATCGAGATATGATTTTTTTATCGTACAAATGTTACAATTTTTCGTACAAATTATACCCGTGGCACGTTTTTCTTAATGTTTCGTTTACGAATCGAACGGGACTGTAGTTTTCTTGTCTTTCAAACAATTCGATATATTTCATCGACTACGAAATATGACATTTCAATCATGAAAATCTAACAATTAATTTGCATTAACTATTCATGCTGCGCGTTTGTTTTTCACGTTTTTTTTCCCCGATGAAAATTCCACGTGCGGGAAACGCGTGTGCTCGGATTGAACAAACGTTTTTGTTTTCGTCATTATCGAACAATCAATTTTTCTTACGCTTCGACAGATACATTTTTTTTATCCTACGAATGTTTCTATTATTTGCGTGGATTATTCATGCGTTCCTGCCTTTTTTTACATTTTTCTTTTTGTTTAATTCGTTTTTTACTATTTTTTTTTCTTTTTTGTTCTTTTTTTCTGTTTTTTTATTTTTTTTCAATTTTTTTCTTTTTATGTTTCGTTAATGAAAATCGCACGTGCGATGAAAGTGTAAGCCAGGATTGATTGGATTTTCGACGAGTGGAAAGTTTCGCGAGACGTCGCGAGTTTCCGAGGCGAATTAAGTGTGTGCGTTTGATAAAACGCGTATCGTGAATAAACGTGTATCGTGAAACATTAAAAGTCGTAAATCTCCGGACAGGCGAGACCGCCTGAAAATTTGTGCAAGGGAAGCTTCATTTGCGAGCAAAGATAAATATACCCGAGCGTTCTTGATTTTTCATACGTTTACGCGAGGATCAACGAAAACTGACACGTTCCGTTGGTAGCGTCGTTAAATTTGGAAAAAAAGGAGAAGAAAATTTGTGAAACGCGACGAAAATGATTTCTCTTCGTAGATGATGAAACGGATTCAATTGTGTAATCCAGAAAGCACGAAGCCTGTAATACTGATACCAATATTGCGATAATGTTATTCGAACAATCAAAGATCACTATTGCAGGTCAGAATGTTATCGCACGAATTAAAAGTTACGATCTCTTTTTTTTTCTTGGCTCATTCTTTTTTTTCAAAGTCAATGTTTTTTACCCCCTCGCTTTCTCGTTTTATTCGTTACACTAAAAAATAAATTTTCGAAGTATAATTGCGATCGAAAGTCAATGGAAATTTCGGTGTTTTTTTGCATAAAAAATTGGTGGAAGTTTCGTTGTTTTTTTTGCACCGAAAATTACTGGAAAATTCGTTATTTTCTTTTAATCGAAAGATAATGGAAATGTCGGTGTTTTTTTTGCATAACAAATTGGTGGAAATTTCGTTGTTTTTTTTGCACCGAAAATTACTGGAAAATTCGTTATTTTTTTTAAATCGAAAGATAATGGAAATGTCGGTGTTTTTTTTGCATAACAAATTGGTGGAAATTTCGTTGTTCTTTTTGCACCGAAAATTACTGGAATATTCGTTATTTTTTTTCATAGAAAATTAATGGAAATTTCGTTGCTTGTTTTGCATTTTTGCGAGCCTTAACACTTCGAACAAAACTAGCACGTCTTATAATAAATTAATAAGAATCATCATTATTAATCTCAAAGCGTTTTCAATTTTGTATATTAGGTGTCTTCGAGAATATTGACATTGTATAATATTTTAAATAAGAACAATTTGTTTATTGAATTTTAATAATAAATAATAATCATAAAGTATATAATAATATATAAAATATAGATATGCGTCATATATTATACAATATACATTATATAAGAACAAGTATATTAAAATATAAATATATAAGAAATTACTGTATAATATTTATAATATATTACACGATTACATTTTATTTTATTTTATGTTTCATTAAAAAGACTATTGATAAATAATCTTATAAATAATTTTTTAATGAAAATTGAAATAAAATAATAAAATAATAATATATTATTATTATTTTTTCATAATGATATAATAATAATAATAATAAAATAAATATTGTTACTTAATAATATTGTAATGCGTTAGAAAAACGACATTGGAGGGATATCCTTTGGCAATAGGTAAATGCTCGGGACGCGGGTTTGACAGTCGTGTTATCGTGTTGACAGGAGCAGGGAATCGAAGTGGAGATGGTCGTGCCACCGGACGGTGGATGGGGATGGGTCATAGTGGCAGCATCCTTCATGTGCAATCTCTTCGTCGACGGGATAATCTTCAGCTTCGGGGTGTTTCTGGGAGACATATCAGAGGCGTTTGGAGTATCGAAGGCGAGGGTGGCGCTCGTTGGATCACTGCAAACTGGATTCTATCTAATGGCAGGTGCGTCATTGATGTTCGAACTAAGCGATTCCCGTAGGAGGAACTTTGATCCGATTGACGGGGCAGATCGGCCGATGTCAGGGATATTGATCAATCGAAGTGCTCGGGTAAACAAGTCAATCGAACCAGTCACGTGGAACGTGGATATGGATGGATCGAACATTCAGATGCTAAACGGAGATGTTTTTCGTAGCAAGTGTCGTCACACGCTTTGACGATCTATCGGTATTGCCAGTTCCTTTGGCAATAATCTATTATATATTATATGCTTCGTTTCGTTATTCAACCGCACAAGAATCGTATCAGTTAAACAAATTCAAACAAATTTCGGGGTTTATTCAAGCAGCATGATGAAACCTGAACAAACCACAACAAATTTCGTACTCGAGGCTCCAGCAACGTCAAACCCAAACGAATCCAATCGAACCTTCTAGTTTATCCAGTTGCATTGAGTAACCAATCAAACCCAAACAAATCTGAACAAATTAATACAAACCCAATCTAATCCAAAAAACCCAAACAAACTCAAATAAATCGTAACAGATCCTGACAAACCTGAGCAAATCCTAATAAACCCATACAAATGAATACTAACCTGAGCAAATCCTAATAAACCCAAACAAATGAATACAAAAATATAAACGGACACACGCTTCCCCGTTCAACTGCGTAATGGAAGTCAAACGAACCTAAACATATCCGAAGAATCCAAAGAATATCACTAAATCACCGCTGTTTAAACAACAGAATGATGACAACCAAACAAACCCAAACAAAAACCGAACAAACCCAAACAAAAACCAAATAAACCCAAACAAAAACCAAACGAACCAAAAAAAAAAAACAAATAAACTCGAACAAAAACCAAACAAACCCAAATAAACCCAAACAAAAAACCAAACAAACCCGAACAGTCGCTAACAAACAAACCCAAACAAAAACCAAATAAA
>JAPYZI010000711.1:0-43524 GCA_030523105.1 Ophioninae sp. A BG-2022a
CCCAAAATTTAAGTAGTTTGAAACCCAATTTTTGTCAAATTTTTTTATAATCAATTATTTAATAATAGTTATTAACTATCAAACTTGATACCTCCTTCGGTCAATAACCAGGCATGATATTATTTACTATTTATTTAAAAGTCAAATTACCTCAATACTTTAATAGGTAGTATCTTTAGTGTGTATAAGCCCGACATTCATGCATAATAACTTCAGCGGGTACCCGGGTGCCTGGTTATTGATCGAAGAAGGTATCAAGTTTGATAGTTAATAACTATTATTAAATAATTGATTATTACAAAATTTGACAACAATTGGGTTTCAAACTACTTAAATTTCGGGGATCCAGACGGTTATACAGTTTTTCAAAGAAAATGTTAACAAATTCTATCTGCAAAGCTGAAATGGATACCCGGATACCTGGTCATTGACCGGACGGTTAAAAAGAAGTCTGTATACCAAGGAATCAGACGAATACAGGGCCGTTTACACCGGTACGGGGTTTTCCACGGTTTCCTAGTTCCCTTGACAAATGCGGTATAGTTTAGCGTAAGTCGACTGTCGCCGGATCGTGGGTTAAGTTCTGGTGGAGTATGTGAACTAGGCAGGAATATGGTGCAATGTTTGAATAGGAAAAGATGGAACGGAACAGTTGACGACAGGTGAAAGAGCTAACGGCGTGTATAGTGAGGAAAAATCGATAAAAGAAATTGTTTAGAAGCAAGTATTAAATACGTATTTAATAATTATAAAAATAGTATCAATCAATGCGTAATAATATCGCGCTTGTAATATAACTTATTCACGACAAGGTTTTCGCGGACACCGTCACCGTCTTTTCAGGATGATTCATCGAGTGGCCACCCGCCAGATAATTCGTGAAAACAGAGTTCAAAGAATAAAGAAAGATTCAAAAAACGAAGGCTTGAAACATATTCGTTATTAGATTTTGAGTCAAGATTTGCCTGGCTTCTCGTGCTGGAATCTACCGTAAGAATAAATAAAAGGCAGGGAGTTCAAAAGTGTATATAATTTTAAAATAGTTTTTTTTCTCTGATGTACAAAAGAAGCAATCGCGCCAATTAAAATCGAGAAATTTTCTGGTACAGCGAACCTACTAACAAAGAAACCGTTTTCGGTATCCCCCTCCGATTTACAT
Source organism: Ophioninae sp. A BG-2022a (assembly GCA_030523105.1). Lineage (NCBI taxonomy): Eukaryota > Metazoa > Arthropoda > Insecta > Hymenoptera > Ichneumonidae > Ophioninae sp. A BG-2022a. The sequence goes on from JAPYZI010000711.1 coordinate 1,160, forward strand.
CATTTTTGGATATGTTACTATTCATAAAAATCTGAGGAATACGTATTTTTTTTATCGGCCGAAAAACAATTTTAAGGGGTGAAACTCACTCTCAAAGTGACCCTTTAAGTGATTTTTCATACGAATATCTGAAACGCAAATGTACCGAAATATAAAAGTAATTTTGAGGGTGAGCTACACCCTTTTTAACCGTTTTTGCGCCGATGAAAAACAAATCCATATCCCTTAGACTTCGATGAAGAAAAACATCGAATAATGAACGAAATCGGAGGGGGAAACCGGAAACGGTTTCCTCGTATTAAGAAGCGGGGATTTTGCGACATGTACGTACACGTAAATTTTGACCGGCTTCCATCTTAAAGAGGAGTAACTATGCAGAATTTTATTCTCGGATGTGGAAATTCCAGGCAATTCACGAAGCTCTCTCGGGATTCGCCTAGATCACGCGAGACGTGGGCGCGCCGCTGCAGAAGAATTCTTTTTTGCTTCACGTTCTTCAGTGATTAACGAACACAGGCGTGTTCCGTATGAAAGTCAGCACCGGAAGGAAAAAAAGGCTAGTAAAAATCATGACATGCAGCAATCTGCCTTAAAAATTTTCGACCTCAAACGTGAAAAAATATTTCCAAAAGTTTCGAAAAACTAAAATTGAGAATAACAAAGATAGTAATAATATATTCTTAATGAAATGCTGGTGAAATAATGAATTGTGCTGTATAATTATGTAAACCATAATAAAATTACCAATAAAAATATTAATAAAGAATAAAATATATTTAAAATAATAATAATAATAATAACATAATAATGTAAATTTGTTTAGAGTTTCAAAAAACTAAATATTACTATTATTCGTCTTTTTAAACTTGCTATTGATGCTGCCACTAATATTGTTATTATAATTATTATTGTTGTTGTTATTGCTGCTCTTATATTAATACTAGTAATAAGGGTGGTATCAATAATACTGCACGTGTGTATAATAGTAATAGAATCGAATAGAATAATAGTAATGCCAATGTTAACACCATTGTTATACAAATTGTGTATCGGCATTGACGGCCACTGAAGTTAAGCAGCGCTGCGTGCGGTTAATACTGGGAGTGGTGACCGCTTATGACCGAAAGGCCGATTCGTCTGAGGTCTTGGAATACATACTTTACACAAAAAGCTTGTGGATCACGGAATCAGGAGACTAAAGCCATCTGAATGAGTACGGATTTCCCATAGTTTCCCCAAGCCCTCGGGAAATGCGGTAGAGTGTAGATTGAGTCGGCTGTAGCCACAACAGGGGAAATTAGGTTCGAAAAAAGTGGAAAAGCCAGAATGGAAAACAAAGAGAAACGAAAAGAAAAAAGGAAATGCGAAAAGTCCGCAAGATTGTACCGCGAATAATATAAAAATAAAATGTACGATTTTTAATGTAATAAACATAGTGAATAGTATTAATTATAATATACCTCAACGATATTGTTATATTATTATTATCATTATTATTCAAATTAGGAGCTGTACCATGCTCATATCGATAATATTGATAGTAATCATCACCATTATTATATTATCAGTATCGTAAAGTTTCAATATGATAATAATTGTAATTATTTTGACAATTATTATTATTATCATGTTTATTATTATAATGAGAATTATAGTTGGGCTGGAGAAGGCGAGCGAATATACAAACTAATTACAGGGATCGCAAGGTAACTCGTATGGATGGCAGAATTGGTAACGGTGTTCGAGCACATCTACGAACATATGAGGAAGTCGGTACTAGAGCAACCGCACATGAATTGCACGGCCTACGTATGGATTTAACTTCGCGATTCGAAATCTGTGCTCATTTGTTCCGCGATTGCGAGTTAAACGGTAACGCGCGCTCGGACGCGTGAATTCGGTATGAAACAAAGAAAAAATAGGAAAAAGAATCGAAAAAAAAAACTATAGTTTTACGGATACGACACAACGTACTCGAGCGGAGAAAGGGCAAGAAGCAGGTGGTGCGATAATCAGTGGATCGAACGTGGAGGAACGAAATCGCATCGATCGCCCGTTACCGAGTGACCTCAAACGAAAAACCTTCAACGTATTGTGGCTTCATACGTCGCTTCATACATGCGATAGGGGCTGGATTTTTTTTGGGAATGATTGGACCCTCAAATATTTGAATTTTCTTTCATTTTTTTTAGTTCAGTGCAGATGAATTTTTAAGATTTTAATTTCATTTTTTGTAAGAATTATCAAATTTTATTTTTGTTTGATGAATCATTTTGTTATTATTTATGCCAATTATATTTTATTGGACGTTATTTATAAATAAATGAAATAAAGTACGGTATTAATATAATCAAATTATTTGGATATAATTTAAATATAAAAATGTACTAATATTACTTTTTTAAATTTTATCTTATTTCAGTGACAACCGTTCAATTAATTACAAGATATTAATTTTTTTGATAGTATTTGATAAAAGCTCATTCCCATGTAAATTTTATTCGTACGAGATTGCGGGGACTTGCGCTTTTCGTCCATCATTCAACCAAGAAAATAAAATAAGGGAAAGAACAAGAGAAAAACTAACAAAAAAAGAAGAAAAAATAAATAAACTAGCAGGGAGAATACGACGACGAAGCGAGTTTCGTCTTTGTGGGGGGGATTGCGGATAAAAATATACTCGGGTCCCAGGGGTAGGGGAAATATCGAAAGCAAGGATTCATCGTCGTCGCGAGCTCGCGTGGAGAACACACGCCCCGGCGCCTTTTCTACGCTTTTTTCCATCTTCCTTCCTTCTTCTTTGCCTTTCATCACCGCATACTTTTAATCGCGTGTACATGAGTGAATACTCGCCAACCTATAAGACGCACCGCTCCCTCTCGCTCTTTCTCGTAAATTTTCCAATTCCAGAGAAACTCGCTGATTTTTTAAATTCTGACCCGAAATATTAAAATTAGTCATCTTTGAACGACGAAATGTTTTGAGTGTGATGGAAATTTAATACCAATGGGAAATTTAATACCAATGGTGATCTCTGATGTGAAGAGTAAAAGAAAATGGACAAGAAAATCAATGAACGAGAATGACATTTTTAGAAATTAACTTCGTTAATCGTTATTACGATATTGAAAAATAAAACTTTAATACATTATTTCTTAAGATCAACAATTTTATGTACATTTCGTCTAATCTTGTCTGGTTCGCTTGACAAAGTTATTTCTCCTTTTCTTGTATACTTGATAAACTTGAAAAATTAAAAAAATAATTGCACAAATAGAAATAACGAATAATGATAAAGTGCATAGAAGTTTTTGAAATACCTCGTATTCTATGCTTTGCGTTTTATAAGTTTCTAGACGGACATATATATATACACACACACACACACGTAGAAATTATTAACGCGTTATTTAGTATAAAGAGAAATATTGTATAGCATTGTTTATAGAATAAAATCAATAAATAAACAAAGACGGAGAGATAAAGTTTATAAACATGTCCAGCAGGGCGGGTATCGTGTCCGCCCGGTGCCAATTGCAAGGCCGTTGCCGTGTGACCTTAATGAGTAACGAGCATAGCCGTCGTTTTATGCCTAGTACACGAGACAGTCAGAGAAAGAACAGCAAAACGAGAGAGACTCACTGTACACGTACATTTGCATATTCTACGGAAAGAGCACTCTCCGCGACTGCCTATTTTCTCTTAATATATTAGGAGATTACAACGCGAATTGTACCGAAATATGTCGCAGAAGGTAAAAATATATTCGCGACGTGCACATTGACGAGCGAATACATTACGCGCGGTGAACGTGGCCTGTCAAAAAAAGGAGAAAAAGGGAGGAAAAAGAACCGCACACGGAGAATACACACACACGCGCACGAGATAACTCGACAACGATGTGACAGGTGCGAAGAGAGCCGATATATGTCCTTCGTCGTTTCGTACTCGCAAGTTTCATCAAAAGGACTTGACAATTCGTAATATCTGGCGATAAATGGAAAAAGATTGGTCCGTACTCCCCTTCCACTCCCCCCTAACGATACCAAGGAGCCACAAGAATCGACGTTCCCATGCCCATTGCTCCGGAACGAACAAGCATTGCAGATGGCATTATTAACGCGTCAATTACGAATCCATAGGATGAGGGGGCCACACCGAAAGACTTGCCAAGAAATCTTTCATCGTTCGATCGTTTAGAAATGGTGAATAAAGCGCTGCTTCGAACGTTAAATACCTCGATTTTCGACGAGCTCCGGAATCTCCTCCTTGTTGTCGGCCATCTTAGCACCAGTCACTGGTCACAATGCACTATGGGTAAATACAAACTACGGGAAAATTTAGCTTAGTCGGCGCCACCCGACGAGCGTTCCGAGAAACGATCCCCGCCTCGACGAGTTTCGCCTCCCACCATAGCGAGCACGCGCCACTGGCGCAACAACCGCCACATTTGAATTTAATCAGGGTCGTGAGATATTGGTAGTTTTCAAAGAAGTGCGTTGGAATAATGAAACTAATATACGTTCGTCATTATCTCGAACAAATATTTAGATTTTGGCGAATGCGAGGAGAATTGGATTTGGGAAAAGAGATGAATCAGAGGGTTGAATATCGGTAGAATTTCAATTGCGGGGGTTAAATCGCGATTCTTCGGATTTACCTTTATGACGATTTTCGAAGATTGTGTAGAAATATAGAAAAATTTATTATTTATTATCTTGGTAGTGTATAGAGAATCATAGAAATTTTAGTTATAGCATAATGCGACCGTTGTGAGTGACAAAGAGAGAACAACGTGCCAATCCCCGCTTTTCTACTCACACCCATAAATTACCTCAACGAAATAAATATGTTCCTTCAATATTCAGAAAATATCAGAAACGATATCGAACGTTACTTTTTTCCACCGGATGAGATATCAACATGGCCGCTGCGCTGAAGTTCGCAACATTTCATCTCCAGGCATGCAGACACCGTAAATATTTCCCCAATATTTCCCGCTACGCCACTGGGTACTAGTGGCGTACTAGTGCCGCCATCTGCACCCCACCACTGCATCGACCTCCATGAGCCGTACCGTAGCATCAGCTGCTATTTCTGCACGTGAAGCCCGCGAGGAAACACGTCGCGGTGCGAGCTAAACATTTTTGAACCTTATCCATATCGTATTCATTTACCGTCGCGTTTGTATCGATTGTTTTTTGCGGAATGTCAAACCGTGAAGTAGTCATAGTCTCGGCGGTGAGGACGCCCATCGGTGAGTGTCAATTTGAAAAATCCAGCTATTATAGAAAAAGACGGAAGGTTAGGTTGACTCTCTCGCACGCTATTATGTACAGTTCTTGCCAAAAATATAGAACAGTACAATCTCCATTATTCGAACGGAAGCCAGCTTCATCCGAACAATGCCGTAAAACTTTTATTTTTTATTATATACAAGATCTATCGGAAAATTTGTCCGCTCTAGGAATAAAACAAATTTTCATTCCTAGAGCTTCTTTATTCATTTTTATAATCGTCAATAAGCTTTATGTAATAATATAATTGCCATAATTATGAATGACTTCTCGCCAGCGTAAAGGCAATTTATATATGCCATTTTCGAAAAATGTTTAATCTTTTAATGCGAAAAATTGAGTCAGTGCTTGTTTCATACCTTCTTTATTCATGAATTGTTTACCCTTCAAAAAATTAGGTACTTTGTAGCTTCACTAAACACTGCCAATAAATGTCTACATGTTTTCGTAGCATTTCTTCCTTGTTGAAATTTGTATCAAATACAGTGGCGTGAATGAACTTTATCAGTAACAATAGGTACAATGCTTCAAACTTAATGTGAATGTAAGACTAACGTGAATCAACTTTTTTTTTCGTTAGTTTGCTACGTCAATATGTATACATTAAGCGATAAAAATAGAGAGCCGATCATTCGCCAAATAGACATGTGCTTACGTGTCAACAATTGTTCGAACGTTCGAACTTGTATGTGGCCGTACGCATCGGTGGAACGTAAATTTCTAGCAATATGGAGGGATGTAAATGGTCTTAGGAATGGATTTCAACCGATTGTCGATTGGAATAAAAATGTCACATACTGTGATAAACGCGTTTTACGCAGTTACGAGACCAACAAACGTCGTTTTTTCACGATTTTCTTCTGGAAATGGATTTCATTTTTGCAAAATGAAAAATATTAGGCAGTGTAGTGGCATCTTGTAGCTTTATATTGGCATTCTTTATTTTCAAAAACATTGATTAAAATTGCTCCTGTGCGAAGTTTTCTAGAGGTCCTTGAAAAAAAGTTTCTGACGGTGAGCAAAGTATCTCCGGTTTGGATGATCTAAAATGAAAAAACCGAAAGTTTCTTTTAGAGGATAGATGGATCCAGGTATTTATCGAAGGAATACTCGAAATTTTTATTTTTGACAAAATGATGGCTCCGGGAGGAAACAATTTCGATTTTCGATCATATTTTTTTCGTTAATTCTTTAAAAAAGAAATCAAAATAATTATCGGAAATCTTATTCCTTCAAACAATACCTGAAAAATATATCTGACGAGATTGTGTTAAAATTCCAGGCCGATCGGTTGAGCCGTTTGTTGAGAAATCGTGCTCACCGACTTTTAAAACCCCGTTTTGAGAAAGACGCGTTTGAAATTTTTAGCACTTTGTAACACCCCGAGCGTCTTTACAAATATGTGTGTAATTCCAAGAATATTCGCTGAATCGATTTGAAATTTTCAGGAAATATACTCACATATTTGTGAATTCCGAAAATGCAATTCAAAAATAGATTTTTTTAATTTTTAACTGCGTATAACCCCTTAAGAGCGTACTAAGTTTCGTACCTCCGCCTTATAGCAACTTTTTCTGCATAAGCGATTGCGTTTAAATGCTTAAAAATGTATAGCCAACAAACGCTAAACAGATCGAAAATGTTTTTATTAAAAATTGTTGAAGTAGATATTGAATGTACTGGTTGAGAGTATTTGTTCTTTCTCGTTCTTCGCACGTATATTAGAAATACATAAGCAAAGAAAATTCGTTCTTTTCTCCATACATAATATTTAACCCACTTATTCTAATATATTTCGATTACTCGAGGTAGTTATTGCTGAAGCTTACTCGTAGTTTGGTTAAAAAAAGGTATTGTGTCATCTTCAAGATGAGAAAGAAATGTAGAATACACTATAAAACTTTTATTATTGACCAGCGCAAGTTTAATATTTACTCCTTAAGGAGCTTGGAGCGTTAGCCACAATCCAAGATTTAATGTTTAAAAAAATATATATTATTTTGTAGACTGTTCTGAGCCCTCTCAATTTTTATTATTTTTTTCACCACAAAACACCAGAGATAAAAATGGTTTAATATTGACATTTTTACATGTGGTTAGATGGGCAAGATATTCATGCTACGGATTATCTTTTTTTCCTTCTATTTAGCACCAAGATAAATCATTTCCAACAGCGGCTCAAGATGAGCTATACTTTTGCGAGCATTTTGGAACAATAAAATCTTATGTTGTCCACCGAAATCCATATTTATTTAACGTCGAACACTCAAGGTTTGATGAAAGATGACGTATCTTCGCAGGCTAACGAATCGATGTGGCAACGCCACGTTGGTAGCAATTGGCGCGGAAATAATCTGGTTTGAAACGCTTTTGTTATGTATATTTTTTAAAATTCGCAAAAATTAACATTATTGTTAATTTACACGTGGCCAAACTTTTATTTGCAGCTGTAATGTTTTCTATCCATCGTAGCTTCTTTTTTGTTGTGAATTTTCCGTATTTATCCCGCGGACGATCGTCCATCATCGACACATTGATGTTTACGTTGACACTGCGGTAGCTACGCAGTTCAAAGTCGGGAAATAATTAAAAGCACTAAAAAATGATGTGACTCTTGTCACATCATTTTTTAGTGCTTTAGTAGCTATAATTATAAATTACCTTCAAAATTTAATCTTGATTTATATAAAACAATGACTGACGCTGTTTTTAGATATTAATCATCGATAATTTTTTTTTCAAGTTCGTCGTTACAATAGGTATTTTTTTATTCGTCTAATAATAATATAAAAATGCATAGTTTTCTCTTTAATTGTACATTTTATGAAAAATTAACACATATGGAATAAACCTACACCGAGTATAAATTTTTATAAGGTTCATAGATTAAAAAATCACAAACTGTCACTTGACTAAAGTGAAAGGTTCCAATTTCCTCAATATTGATTAGTATCGATATTAAAGAATTAACAATAATAAATTGAAAATAGCTTTGCGATTACGAGTCTTGTGTTTTTATAAAGTTGTGAATTTGCAAATTTAATTCGGTTTGTATAATTCACTGCTGCCTATGTGACATCAAGATATTGCACGATATTGGTTATTGCAAGGCAGTTATTTCGGATCACCGTTTCTCGTCAGTATACGTTCGAGATTTTGTTTTCGACTCGAAAAAGATATGCTGATGTATTTTATTTGAAGTATCGCTCCGTTAAGGGCTCCAGCGAGACTACAGATACGAAAGTATACCTTTCCGTGAACAATTAGGGGGAATGAAATTATTGAAGCGTCACTGTAGGTGGATTTTATCTTTTCTTGCTCTGCGCAATTCACTACTCATATTTCACTGCAGGTAAATGCGAATAAATGCTGCGTCGCATATCGCTCTGACAAGTCTACCACGTGATTGAAGTTTATCGGTATACTTTTCATGCGAATGTGATTTTATTAATGCGCATTTTCTTTCCTATTTTCCATCCTTATCTTCAGTTCTTATCTTGTGGTGAAGAACCAACGATTGCGTTTCCTATTCCTACAAATGGAGGAACGTGAATGCAGGAACCATTTTCGGGTACTAACCTACTTCCAAGTACCGTTTTAAAGGCTGCATAGCCGAGTCCAGCGGACATAGAAAAATAAGTTTCCGACACATGGATGGAAGGCATTCCATCACTAATTCTTAGATTATTTAAAATGAATTTGAGCTCACTATCCATTTTTATTTCGTTCGATTATGGTAAAATCGTTAGCTTTTTATTATTATTTCAAATCTACTTCATAATTTGAACGTTAATGTGGTATCACAGTATCGTCGAGGGAAAAAAAAATTGCACTAATTTAAAGAACCTTCGCAGTTTCAACGTAGAATAATGATAGTTGAAAATATAGACATTATTACCGAAGCAACGATTTTTGCAATTTCACAATATTTATTGCTTATATACATATTTCATAATTACTTTTATGTGTACATTTATTTGGCTTTGTTCATGTAATTTTGTATATTTAAATTCTCCATGTAACACTTTTTTCGAAGTATTAGTATTGTACGTTTTAGTGAATTATAAGAGTATTTTCGAAAAGCACAATTTGTTAACGCCTTCAATATCATGGACGATAAGAAATGACAAACTTAAATCCTGTAAATATTTCGGCATTCCAATTCAATTAAACTCAAATATGCGCACATGTATATATCGGGATGTATGTAAGGTAAATTCCACAGTACATCTATTTATTTTTTAAAGTTAATTTTCATGCCAAAATGTCAATGACGGATCATTTCTATTCGCATTCTATAATTTCTAATGAAAAAATTATGTCATTTTGTATAATAATTTACGAATTTTAATAATTAATAATTAAGGGATTATATACAAACTTGATGGAAAAAATTGAGATATGTTTGTGAATTTTTCTAAGCGCGTTATGAAGATTTTATTGAAAAAAAAATAAATACAGTTTGTTCGAACTGGTCTCAGAGAACAAAATTAGAATCTTAATAATAAAAAAATATTCACAATTCTGCATATTTTTTTCAGCGGTTCAAACTAAAGGTGAACCGCTGAACTGAAAATAAAAAAGTCAAAAAATTATAGAACAAGTATGTCATTGGATGTACTTGAACAGTGTGTTTACAAAAAAAAATACTTTTTTTTAAATACAAGAACCATTTTGCAAAAAAATAGCGATTTTTGAGGTTTTGAGAATGTTAAACAAAAAATTATTTATAAGCACCGCATATTTTTCATGAAAAAGGAATCGTTCAAGTATACGAGAATGTAAATATCAACAATTTGAAAAAGATTTACGTTGATCGGTTGAAAAGTTTCCGAATTATCACGTTCAGGGCGGTGGTAGTTTGTAAAAAACTCCGTTCCGAGATAACCGTGATTAAAGTTTTGCGTTTACTTCATTCGTGTCCCATACTTGCAGTAGAAAACGCGGCAAAATTTATGGTGTAGTGTTCTAATCTGAATGAAATTCTGCACAGATATTCTCGAAAGCATATACTTTTAGGATAAGCAATAAAAAAATGGTCGATTTATCGAAGCCGAAGTTCGTATATAACCCCTTAATATACAATTTGATATTCGTGGCCGAGTACCAATGAAGCCAATTGTTGAGCCGATCAAATCATTGTACCTATTTCTGTCCCGAGAAAATATAGCAACAAGGCTACAGTCAGCCATGGTAATCAGCTACAGTTGATCATTACGAGACCTATACATGGTCAAGTGCTGCGTTGCCGCATTTACGCGTCTAATATGGTAAACGTACTCAGTTGAACGTTTTTCGTTAAAAACTTGATAAATGTATGAAGTTTCTGAAAATTATTTTTTTTTCCGTACATTGACTTAAATACATATAATTCTTTATCATTTTAGTTTTATTTTGTTAACTTTCAGTACAAATAACACGGAGTTAAAGGAGGTTCTAATCAGCGTGATCGACTTAAATTTCATTTGAAATTTATGGAAAGTTGGACGAGTTGATATTTTTTTTATATACATCCTTAAGCGACTTTTTCCAACGTGTTTTTTCAGATATTAAATCTTCGTCGTCACACGCTCAGGCGTCAACTGACGCTGCTATGCAAAAAATCTTGACGCGGGAGACCGGCTATCTCGTCCCGTTTAAATTTAACTGCTAATAATTTCGAGAAAAAAACGTATCCGTACACGCTATGGTCCAAGAATGTGTAACAGGTTTTATGGCTAAAATAAATGTATTCTAATCAGGACAATAAATTGATCAGGTTCGTTTTGCGGGTCGCTGTCGTCCTTGACCGCCGCGGAGCTGGGTAGCTTCGTTATAAAGGAGGCCCTACGTAGGTCCGAGGTGGATGGATCCGAAGTGTCGGAGGTGATCATGGGTCAGGTAAGTCGCACAATCCGAACATTCTGATCTCCAACAGAAGTTTATTCGTGACGTCTTTTCAAAGATGAGGCGAAACTATGAATATATTTGCATTTGTCTCTAGACACTGACTGCGGGCCAAGGTCAGAACCCGGCACGACAGGCATCCATGAAAGCTGGTCTTCCGATCTCGGTGCCTGCATATATAATCAATATGTTGTGTGGCTCGGGCCTCAAGTGAGTCTTGTCGCCTGTCCATTCGCTAGCGATCTTCAGGGAATAATAAAATGTCCATAATCTGCGTTGTGAACGCATTCGGTCTCGTACATTGAATCAACGAGTGTCTGCACACTGTACCAAATTTACTTTCCTACGCTTTTAAACCAGATTTTCATTCAGCACTTTCATCATATCTGTAGTCTCAAATTTCGTAGGGCGTACTTCTTTTGATGACTTGAAGAGTACCGCCGAAGGAAAGCAACGAAAACTCTTTTCAATTACCGCATTTTCTTTTCGTTATGGAAACTGCTACCGCATTTTTTCATATACTTATTAGAGACTTTGCAAAAACGCAATTTGCAACAAAGTTTGAAGTTGTAATAATGTTAATAATAATAATGATGAAGTTGGGAATTTAAAAAACGGTCGCATTTGTTGGGACGAGTTGGAATGCCAAATTTGGAGGCCTGGTGTCTCGTCGCCTTGCACATTGGGTACACGAAAAAAAAACGAGTGACTGATAATCCACAATTCGTCCGAAAGTATCAGCTTTTCGTGATTGATCTCGAATAAACCGTGGACTTTATAATATTTGGCGAAGTCTACCCATTATTGGATTGACGATCTCCGGCGGCGAATAACCAGTTCGTACTTAGCTTTCTAGTAAGGGCGGTCATTTTTTTGCAGAGCCGTTATCAATGGGTATGCAACGATAAAATGCGGTGAAAATGAGGTGGTGGTCGCTGGTGGACAGGAGAGCATGAGTCGTGCAACGCACACGATCTACTTAAGATCTGGAGTGAAAATGGGCAATGGCGTGATGGTAGACTCGATGCTGGTGGATGGCTTGACCGACGCGTTCACCAACATCCACATGGGAGTCACAGGTACGACGACATCGGTTGCCTCTTTTCCTCAGATTGACACCCAACGCTTCTGGTCAGTTCCCGGATTATGTATATAACGGAGTAGGAAATGCTGCAGGTTCCGCTTCTCTAGGACATCTAGACAAAATAAAAATCGGACTTGAAAATAATACTTTTTTTTATATTCCATGTGCTAAACGCATAGTACCATTGGGTACACGTTGAACTGAAATACTTCTGCAGTTAAGACGACGACAGAAAACGATATTGGAAAAAAAAATTAAATATCGTCAGAACGTATTAAGACGGTTTGGAAAAATGCCCAGGGAACGAACTACTAGTTTGTCGAATAACTTTAAACAGATGTACCTGCTCGAATTTATAATTTAAAACGTGAGCTTTGGAAGCATTGTTTTATACGCTTATAATGGGAGTTTTATAAACTTATGTAGAAACTGAATTAAGAGCATAACGAATACGCCTCCATCCATTTCGAAATTTTGAAACCCCTGTTCTCTCGATTGGCTGAACCAATTGGTATGAAATTTGTTGTGTGCATTTAAGACGATGGCACGGTTGGTTTACCTGCTCGCTATTTTGGATAAAAATATTTCATCCCTGAGAAATCACGACGAGAAACCGAGACCACGCCTCCGTCCACTTCAAAATTTTGAAACCACTATTTTCTAAAATAGCTGAACCAATCGGTTCGAAATTTGTTGTCTGCATTTAGGATGATGGCACCGAGGGCCCCCGAGGGTCACCATTTTTTATGAAACGTTTTAAACTGCGGTTTTAAGAAATCGCAGTTTAAAACGTTTCGACTATCTCTCTCGCACTCGTGTGTCATGTAGTAATGCTCGCCATACCCTTAAGGGACGAATTCGTCTAAATAACTTCACCTGAATGAACTTTGCGTGTGATATAGATGGGGCGATCGATTCACCGGTATGGTTTTCAAATCCTTCCACATTAAATCGAGATGAATTTGTTTGTAAAAGCGGTGTTTCATTTCATATCGTAAATCGAAAGGTGAATTGAATCGGAATTTACAAGAGGTCTACCGCGCTGACTTAATTCATCATTGGTTTCACCAGGGGACCGCACGCATACTTATAGTAGAGAAAGATCCAAATCCAAATAACAAATCCCCAAAACCCATAGGGCTAGATAGCCAGAAGTTGTTGGGAAAATCAATTTTGAAAAATTACTAGCGAGCGATATACACTTGACAACGAAGCCCGTGGCTCATCGGACAGCGCCCGAGTCTAGTAATCCGTGGATCGTGCAATCGAGTCTCGCTGATACACTTTTTTTCCTTTCTTTCTCTCTCTTGCTTAATGCCTATACCCACATCATCTACGTGAGAATGATTATATAAAAAATTAATTTTTTTGCACAAAGTATACAAAATTACAAAAATCCGTCAACCGTACGGTCCCCTTGTCAATTAAACTCCTGATGCTCAGAAATCTTCACTCTGGCATGAGGAAGCGTCTAATAATATCCGCAAAAGCGTTTACTACGATAAAATATTTTGAATCTCCAAACTCACTTTTCTTTATTTCCCCAGCTGAGAATCTTGCGAAATCCTTCAATATCAGCAGAATCGACCAGGACCTTTACGCGGTGGAGTCCCAGAAAAGAACCCAGCGAGCGATCGCCGCGGGCGCCTTCCAGAAGGAAATCGTATCAGTTGTCGTACCAGGCAAAAAGGAATCCGTCACCGTTTCCACCGATGAATTTCCCAAACCTGACGCGAGCGTCGAAAATCTGGAAACGTTGAAACCGGTGTTTGTGAAAGTAAGCGTATGATCGGATGTAAAAACTCATCAGTGTAAACAGTATCGACTGAAAGGGAGATTTTAACCCGAATCGTTGAAGGATAAAAAGATTTTCCTGCATATTTTTATTAGATCATCCTTTATACGAACGTAACATTTTTCATTGAATCCACACATGTAGGATTTTCTATTTATCTTGAATAAAACAAAATAACTTGAGAGCAGCGAAAAAAATGAAATAATGGTAGCCTCGATTGAACAGTACGAAGTGGCCGAATAACGTTTTAACTTCATGGTTTTCCGGACTATTTCATAAACTTTTGTTGCAATAGAAGCGTATGTATTTAGGATGAGTCGTTTTTCTTTCCCAATTCAACCAAAAAACCTCAATTTGGCCCGAAACATTTTTTTAAGGACCACTGTTGATTGATCCATTATCAACGTTAGTCTAATCCCTATCACTTATTTTATTCTTACTTGGGAAAATTTAGAAAAAGGTCTTTACACATGTTGTGATTATTATATCAGTATTTAGTTATTAAATATGTTTTTATGAATCGAAGGAAAATCGTAAACCCTTTTACCAAATTCCTTGAGAATATTGCTCTTCTAACGAATGGTGACGATGCGCAGTCTGGCGGCACCGTAACTGCGGGAAATTCGTCCGGCGTAAACGACGGTGCAGCTGCGGTGGTAATGATGTCCAGCGAACTAGCTGCTGCGAAAGGAATTGCACCGATGGCGAGGATCGTCGCGACGGCTCAAACCGGTATCGAACCCGACGTTATGGGAATCGGGCCTGTTTCGGCGGTCGAATTAGTAGTGAGTAGCTGAAGTAGAATTATCGTCCGATAAATAGATCTAGTAATTTTGGATAAGGATTGTTTTGAAAAGATGTGTACTGTGAAACTAACAAAATTGTGAATAGTGGAAATTATTTGGAAGATGTATTGAAAAAATTACGCGCACAATGCATAATGTAGTGATATTCTATAGATAACATCTATTACAGAATAGATTTGATTATAATCATTCTAGAATTGATTATAATCAAGTCTATTCTATAATCTATGTATCTATTCTATAGATCTATATTCTATAATCTATATAAATATCCACTATTAATAAATCGTCTGGTATCCCTGAGGCATACTTTCCACTGATTTCATGGCAATAATCTGGAAACCGGCAACGTTGAAAGCCTCCGGAAAAAAGAAGCTTTCTCCGAAGCGTTTTTCTATACAAATTAAATTTATTCTGACCATCCTTTGGCACCCGTTCTTATGCAGATAGGCCATAAAAATAATCATTTTTTATGCAGACTATGGGTTATAGTGACCCGCTGCGGCAAAACTTCGCGATGCAAGTGTGGTGTGTCCTTACGAGTCACCAGCTGTGACTCCATTTGTAACGATCCCTTTTTATCCCAGTTGAAAAGGGCCAATTGGACGAAGGACGAGGTGGATCTTTACGAGTTGAACGAGGCATTTGCGGCGCAGTCGCTCGCCTGTCTGAGAGCTCTTGGCCTTGACCCCAACAAGGTGAACGTGAATGGTGGAGCGATTGCTCTTGGTCATCCCATCGGAGCTTCCGGGGCCAGAGTTTTGGTCACTCTGCTACATCTTCTCGAGCAACGCGGAGGCAAAAAAGGAATTGCCTCGCTCTGTATTGGAGGCGGAATGGGAATAGCGATTGCGGTCGAGAGATCGTAATGACGAGTATTTAGGCCCTACAGAGATTCACTCCCGATTATACAAGTTCTGCTTTTACCTCGATCGGTCATCACCGGCTCACGAAGCGTTCTTCAGAAGATTATTATTATTGCCTGTTTCACGATTTTTAAGATCCTTCAATAATTTTGACGTTGAAGTTTGCATGGTTGGAGCGCAACGTTTGCTTTGATTAATTTCTCATTTTTTCAAATTTCAATTATTATCGAAACCTTTTTTTCCGTCCATTGAAGTGAAAAATCTCCTATAAGAATATAGGAACAGTTAGAATGATTTTAGAGGCATCAAATTGTGCAAAGTAAAAAAATGATGATCGTTGCGTTATAATGATACAAACTTCAACACCAACAGCAGTTAAGAAACAATTGAACACTGAAAATTAGCGACGACGCAACGTAAAGTCTTATGCTTGTTTTGGTTCTCTTGGGCCCGACGAGAATCCGAACGAATACAAAATTTCACCGACAATGCCTTACCGTAACTTTTATTCGTTACAAATTTGCATCGTTGGAACACTACGAAATCTTTTTCCTTTGCTTTTACCAGCATAAATATTTATACGTAAATATTATTTTAGCCAGGCATAGACATGGAGGTATGAAGCAATTTCTTGGAAAACTTTATATGTTATGAGAAATGCAAAATCGATATTTTTATTGGACTCCAACGATACACGCGTCGATGTGATCAATTTTCCATACTTTTATTTTGCGTATCGCTATTTGAACCGACAAAAATGTCAAAACTTTTCCATTTTAATGGATGCCGAATGGCCGGTGTTTTGTTAATGTTGCTGACCAAGTATTCTTGAGTATTGTTGATCGCGTTTCGTATTTGTTTTTTGTTCTCGCATACGAGACGTCGGAAGATGAAACATTGTATTACAACCTATACAGCATTTGTTGGTATGGCGGTTTTAGGGCTATTTTTATATAAACATATTTACATTACGGATGTGCGATGGAAATGTAAAAAAATAAACTCACATGTTCGTACAAAAATTAAAAACAAATGCTTTTAATACCTTGGACAAAATTTCTTGTTTATGTACACAGTTCAGTGGTGTCGATCGCTTTCTTATCATCCTGAGCCATTTCATCATCCACTTTTACGGTTGTTTTTTCTGTTAGCAATCGTTCAACTGCTGCTTTTGCTTCTACCTGTATCTGCTGCGTTCTTTTGGACCTGAATGTGCGCTTGGTACTTCGTTGGCGAAGATCACCCGACAAGTGGCCCAGCTGAGACTTGATGGCCGGGATTATGGATATCTGAAAGATAGAGCAAAATTTAAAAAATCTATATCTATTATATAACTCTGAAGTTTGCATCGTTGGGATGCAACGAAAATATTTCAATTTTGTCATTTGCTAAACTTCCTCCGCCAACTATTCTCTACAAATATCAAGCAAACATTTTTTACAGTTCATAATTAGCGATTTGACATATTTGCAATAAATCATTTGTGATAATGAAAGCAGAAAAAGAAGAAAAAAAAGTTCGTTACGTCCCTAATTAGCACGGAGCCTGTAATGATTATAATCGTAAAGCGCTTTTGTTTGATTTACGATATGAAAGACTACTTTTAGAAATTTATCTCATTGCTTCAACTAAATCGCAATGGAATGTTCATTAGGGTGATGTTATTTAGACGATCTTGTCCCTCTTTTATATGTTTTTAGGCATTTTTTATACGTTTTGATTTAACCTAAGAACACTTTGCACTATAGTTAGTAATCATTGAAGACAAGTGAACGCGTAAGATCATTTCTACATTTGGAAAATGCAACTCTGATTACCCTTCCATTAGGAGTTTAGGGAAACCATAGTTACAGTCTCATGTTTTTTGTTGTAAATATGAGCAGCCGCATCTACTTCCAGTAATTCGGCACACTGTGCAAGTACGTCGCCGAGGCTTTTTTAAACCTTAGCCTACGAAAACACTGATATTTTGATTTCTTTACAAGTTCTCTTCCACTTTGAAAGACTTCCATTTCCGATATATTTCAAATATGTCAGTCACTTAATGGTAAGCTTCCATGCACGTAGAATAAAAGTATTTTAAAGAGCAAGTTGCATTCTGATCAATGACTAGCCTTCCGAAAAGTAGCATTCGCTACTTTTGCTATATTGCTCATCACGCATTGCTCTGTTGGGTAAAGTTGAAAGAGATAGTGGAAGCTTGCCAATAAGATTTGACCGAAATATGTCACGGATACAGTGGAAAAATGAATCGAAAGATCATTACCGAGCGAACATCAATTCGACGGTAAACTGTGTGGCTTAGCAGGATAAGAAGCATCGGTTCTCTAATTTTTTCTATCGAAACACTTGTAAATGTGATCCATGTTGTCTCTCGCTATCACCTCCATTAGCAGTACGCAAATCTTAGAACAATTCTCGATTAAGTTGCACCGCAAAGTCTTTCCTCCATTATCGCTGTTCTTATTACAGAAGTGAGATCTCAAGAACTGGAAGTTGAGAAATTTATCCTCTGAATGCAGGAGCTCATTTTTCGTTCTGCACTCAGGCTGTGCTTCTTCGCTGACGACTACGATGTCGCAATTGACTCGAGTACCAGCTGTGTATATTTTCTGGATGAGATTGTCACCCAGGTAAAGACACTAAGTCTTTTTCTTCGTGATCCGGTGGCAAAATTCTTACAGATCTCTCCAATTTCTTTGGGAATAACTGCATCCTCTAGTCAATTCCCCAGCCTCTATAGTTCCATTCTCTTACACTCCAGACATAGAGAAGAATCGTCTCTGTTCGGTGAAGAATGTAGGTTCCTTGGCATAGCAGATAACGTCAATGTCGAAATCTCCAACTGTCGCCCCTTCTAGCTATGAGATCTGCACAGTCTGTCCGTGCTCCTGTCCGGAGGAAGGTCCCCTTCTTTTCCTATAGGTACATCGGCCAGACGAGCGTTTCCATCTTGCAGTTATCGTTCATGCCAGAATCTTCGTTAGCTCTGGAAAGAATCCACCCTGGTCAGCTGCAACGTTAGCCCAGTCGAATATATTTATTGTTTCTTCTAATATACATTTGGCCAGATGTTGTAACTCACTGGACCCCTGTCTGTATCCACAGCATCCATCGCTTGAGCAAGAATCAAGGAAACTGGCGTGGTGAAATTGTCAAGCAGACTTCTCGTTTTTATGGAACTCGAGCAATTGCAAGTCTCCAGTGGAACCAGGATCAGTGAATTCGTCACCCACCATGTCCGTCCAGGGTACGTCTTTCGTGTTTCCTCCGGATCCAGCACCCTTGTGCCATTACTGGCTCTAAGGATCCTACCATCAGCACCAAGATTGAGAACATTGCCAGCCTCAAGTCCAGCACCAAACCGTTCTGCATAAAGTTCGGATCTGCATCCAACAAAGGAGCTCCAAGGTACTTTGCATGTCAGCTCTTTTGGATAATCATGAACTTCAACAAGAGCGAGTACTCTGGTCTAGCCAAGTCGCTAATGTTGTAAGAAGCTGTGATATGGTCAAGGGCAAACCGATGCAGTCATAGTGGCTGAATCTCAAGACATCCATTTTAGATCCATTCGACGATGCGCAGAATGAAGAGAGGGTAGTAAAAAAATAGTGTAATGGCAGCTCCGATATTGAAGTTAGCTCGAGATTGTCGGGTTAATTTGTTCGGGTTTTTATCCGCGGAGATATCCAATTTGCGTGAAAAAAAGACACGGAAAAAATTCTTATCATTACTTAGATGATAAAAAATTAAACTTTCGTCGCAATTTTAGAGAATTCATATCGTTGAGGACAACTGGCAAATATTTTTTCGAAATTTTACGTGGATGATGATGTAATTATCGCGCCCATTTTTTGTTATTGTTAACTAACGATATGTAATACGAGGCTTTATTTCTTCTGATATCGGACATACGATTGGCTGTCACTAGCTAAAGATAACGAAAACGATCGCTATTGTATATATGGGTGAACGAATGTACCGAAGATAGTATCATAGCGCGTACCCATCCGCCCCCGATCACTTAACCATGCTTATAGTAATAGTGCGTTCTCACCCACACTTACAAGTTTTCTCGTGCCTGGAGTGCTTCGAATCCAGATGCGAATTATATATCTGAGCTTTGTTCGTTTATGGAGTTATTGATTAAAACGATTTACAGATTTCTTAAATAAAATATTTAACATTAAATTTAAGGTTTAAAGATTTTTTTATAAAAATGTCGGGCGACAAAAAAAATGCGCATGCAAAGTTATAGAGAAAAATAAGCGATCGGGATTAAAATTTTTTTTAATTCCATGATGAATGTTTTAATTTGAATAGGAGAATAATTATGGTAAAAAAACCCTCTAACATCACTATTTGATTCACTCATCATCAGTGTGCTTTTAAAGTTTTGTACATACGACTATGCAAGAGAAAGCGAGTCACAGATCGATACTCACACAGGCGTGAGTGAAACATAAGAGGGGGATCAGCTTTATGCATATGTCGATACATCGATAAAGTGCGCTCTGCAGCCGAGGAGCGGCACTACTTCTTGTGTGCTAAAAGCTACCACGGGCCCTGTTATTCCACGTAGATTTGTTCTCTGATCCAAGCTATCAATTCTAGCATTTATATGTAAAGTTATTGTATTTACTATTTGCGAAAAATATAATAGTGGAGTTTTGATATCGGACTCCCCATGTTATCGCTGGCGAAGTATAGCAGCCGTCGGTAAAACAGATGGCATATAAGATGAACCGCATGAATGGTCTCCTGGACAAAAATGGCTCCAAACAATAAATATTTGCCGTACTACATGGCGCCAAAAATAGTAATGTAGCCTCTGTAGTGTAATAGTAATAGTAATGTAGCCTTTGACGAATAAACAAAAAATTTTCTAGTTATTACTAAGTTTCTCTACGAATGTATATGAAGCGTTGAAACGTTTCATATTTAATTGTTCTACAAAAGAAAACGTGAAAATCTTGTCAGTTTTCCAGGTTCATTCTTCTCCCAAATCTGAGACAGCCTAGAAAATTTCAGCAAATTCTCAAGCGGACCTGTATGCTTACCAAGACCCCAAGGATTCTTAGTTCAACGATACACAAGTACAGGTCTGTTAATTGCCTAGTCATGATTTGCACTTATAAATA
Organism: Ophioninae sp. A BG-2022a; assembly: GCA_030523105.1. Lineage (NCBI taxonomy): Eukaryota > Metazoa > Arthropoda > Insecta > Hymenoptera > Ichneumonidae > Ophioninae sp. A BG-2022a. The sequence continues at coordinate 22,035 of JAPYZI010000711.1, forward strand.
TGCAAAACCGCGCACTGCTTTTTCCATATCCTTGGCACGTCGGAAGTTTCAGCAGAGGAATCTTTGATTGCTGCAGACAAAATCAAACAGTGTGTTACTCACGTTTGTTGGTATGTGCACGTAACGAATATTACGTGCTTGAATGAAGAACATTTCATAAGGAAATCTGTCGCCCCTTGGATCAGTGAAGATGCAATCCTTCATCACGATGTTCATCCATCTGCAAGAGCAACGAGATATGGCGAAAAACGTTGGCGACGTCAGATATTCGTGACTGAAGAACGCATGAAATATCTTACCCGTCAGCTTGCTCGATTGAGCCGTAAACGGATGCTTCGTTACGCAAATCGACTGTTGTCCGTTCACCCTCGACTGCTTTTAATAAAATCGCCAAACTGTTGTACAGCGAGAATTTTTCTTTGTCAGAGGATGGTTTACTCGACATCTTGAGACCATGCTCTCTGACCAGTGTTTACATTAACCTAAACTGGAGTAATTGGTACAATCCATAGAACACCCAGACTGGAGAGGTGGGTTATGTCACCTGGAGGGAAGGAGAATGAACTGGGCATTCAGAAGTGACTACAAAAACCTGTAACCACAGGGATGGCGCCGCTGTTGTTAAGTCCTCGTGAAGTGCGCTGCATGTGTGGCATAATTATAGTTGAGAAGTGGATTGTGTGTAAGAGAGATGTACAATCTCATATACAATCTAAATATAACAAATCGTGGATGATATTTTCATGCAATCGTAAACAAATCCTAAAAATTGTGGATAGCCACGGACTTTCACAAATATGTGATGAAATCTTATGATTCTGATACCAAAATGTGGGTTTTGAATATGGCTATGCAGCTCCTCTTCCTTCCAAGTCATGGCATTAGCCAACCTCTCTATTTTACACCATTTCTAAGAGCCAACCATTTAATTCTGTCACATACATATTTTGATACATCCTTGGGAAACCATAATTTGTAGCTATATGTGTACGATTTCGAGAAAGCATCGTCTCACATTAGTGACATTTAGTTCCGGCGAATGTCGGAGCGCCGCTGTCCATCTCGAAATTTCCAGTGTATACATACGTATGTAAGACCGTGATACATACTCACGTACGAAGCCCGTCGGGCTCCTCGAACACTAGCGACAATGTTGCCTCATGGTACATAGCCGTACCTCGCGCTAATTTTGTTCTACCGAGACGAGCGAGGGCTGCGTCGAAGTTTTGTCGCGGTTGCGGCCTCATCTTAAGGGTCTTCCGCAATGATTTTGGGACGGAAAAAAATATGATTCACAATGCATACCCAAGCACTCTTTAAAAAAAAATATGTCCAATTTTTGTATTGTCTTAAATATGACGAGTCGATAATAGAGTCCCGAGAAAGGGAGTACCTACGGGTATGAATTCGTAAGCCGTCTCCAGCTCCATTTTAACATTACCCAGGTAGACATGTACCGCTCGTGTACCGCTCATTGTCAGTACGCCGTGACGTCACCGTGGCCTCCACGGTCGTACTTACAGGTCTGAAGACTTGATGAAATTTGGGTGGTGCGGGTGCTTTCACTATGGAAACAGAAATCGTGGTATCGCTAGTATCGAGGAGTCGTTTTTGACAGTGAACACATAACCTGGGTATCGTCATCTAGTAACCGTGAAGTATTGTCGAATTCCTGTGTGATAACGAAGTGCAACAAGGCTTATGTTACAGAAGCCTAAGAGTGAAACGATCAATGTTCGAAATGCCATGCAGCAGTGAACGGTTCGAAAAGTGGGAAGCTGTGATTGTCGTCGAAAAAATCATGCCCTCGCATTTCGTTTGTGAAAGCACAAGAAAATATGAAATTGGAAAGAAGATCTGTCGTAAGCAAAGATGTCTACATTGAAGAATGAATGAACGAACAATAAATAAACAGTAAATGAAGTTTCGGTTTTTTCGTTATTTTGTACATTTCGTTTTCCCTGATTACACAAGTTAGATGCGCACACGTAACTGAATATCGACCGTCGGTACATCGGGAGTACGGCGCGCCACCATCCGTCTTTTTATTTTACGTCGGTTACTGAATCGGGAATCCTCTCTCCTTTTTTTTTACCGCTCTCGCCATTTCCGGTTTGCGCCTTCAAAAACTACGTATCTCTCATCTTTAGAAGCAAGCACACTTCTTTCTCATCCAAATATACATCTCGAATCCGTAGTGAAAACCATAGAGACTAGAGTAAAGGAGTGGACACAGGATAGGAGAATACGTAGTAGCAGCGTACTGGAAATCCGTTGTTTCAATAGTTTCGTATTCTGCCAGGAGCGTCGCAAAGGTAGCCAACTTCGGCCAATAAGAGTATAATATCGTTTGGCGCATGCGCAGCACAAAGCTTGTTCCATTTACATGCGCGTGCGCGCGCGCGTGTGTGTGTGCGCATATATATCAATATGAAAACAGTGCAATGCATATAGGGCATTCCATACCGATTCGACCTGGCCTTAACACGTCACCTCTGCGATTTGACCTGCTATTTTGTATGTATTGTGCTATCTCTGAAAGGCAGTCGAGAATTTTTGCAGACTTTTTCGGAACGATTTAACTTCACAATTTTTATTATAAGCAAAAAATTGACGCCCAAATTTAAAAATTGAAAACAAATCACAAAAATCCTGTGTCACATATGAAACATTGAGCGTTGAAAAAAGTGGGCCCTTTGTTTGGTCTATACCGCGCTTTTTCGCCAAAAAAATTTTTTTTGTGCAGAATCAATAGCTCAAAAAAACAAACATTCTAAACGAATCTGAAAAAATTCTAGTTATATCTACATGATGTCATGTAATTTTTTTCCTCCTTAACTTTTTTTCGTTTATTCTGTCATTTTTGTTTTAAAATAGCGCGTTGTAGGCCAAGCAAACGTTGTAGGTCAAACCCAGGTCGAATCGACATGAAATGTCGTATATGCAGAATTAATATATTACCGTATAACTGGAAATGCCCAAAAAGATATTGCAATTACCGGGGATCGAACCCAGGACCTCCAAAAAAGTAGTAAGGCGCCGTATAATTATCGCGACGACATCGTTCCATTATATATATATCTGTGTGTGTGTGTGTGTGTGTGTGTGTGCATGTGTAGTTTTCTTATTCGAGTCGTGATAGAAGAGGCAGCAAGTAGGAGAGGTAAACGCAATAGCGGGATTCCCCCTCCGTGCCGCTTTGTGGACGACAGCTGACGGGTTAGTTGGTCGTTGATCTACATATATATATGGCATTGAACTCATTGTCTGCAGCGCCGCCACAAGAGGCGCGGATTTTGTGTCCACTTCAAAAGCACGCTGTGTCCACTTCTGTACTATAGTGTCCATGGTGAAAACCATGCGTTTACCTCTCCTACTTGCTGCCTCTTCTATCACGACTCGAATAAGAAAACTACACACACACGCGCGCGCGCACACACACACGCACACACACACACATAGGCACTAACGCGCATGGAAATGGATCGAGCTTTGTGCTGCGCAAGGACCAAACGGTATTATACTCCTATTGCCCGAAGTTGGCTACCTTTGCGACGCTTCTGGCAGAATACGAAACTATTGAAACAACGGATTTCCAGTACGCTGGTAGTACGTACTCTTCTTTTCTTTGTCCACTCCTTTACTCTAGTCTCCATGGTGAAAACGGTGAAATACTTGTTCAACCCCAACATTCCCCCCTTTCCGCAGATCGATAATGACTAAAAATTATTCTTGACGCAATTATTTGAATTGTAAGGGATAAATATTTGTCTTTATATGACTAATAGTCTTGAAATTCTGTTGACGGTGTAATATAAAATGCAATCTCCATATTTATTGTTAGAAAAAAGAATAGATATTGGACACGTATACACAAAAATACTTGCAAATACTAACTCCGATGAATACTGCTTGCGGGGATTTGTGAGTGAGAGTAAGTATTATTGATGACAATAGGCTCCCTTGCACGCTTACCCCTCCATTGCAGCGCCTTTCCCGGCGAACTTCAGCAATGGAACCATATGAACTAACGGAGTTTCCAGTCCTGTATGTAAAGCCCGCTGCACACGATGCTCGTTTTGCTGCTGGATTGCTTGCTACAATTTGTTGCTGGTTGCGGCGCTGGTCGCAATGATGGCTCCCTTGATAGGCTAGCTTCACACAGTGGTTGTCGCTAGTCGTGATATAACGTTATACCGTTCATTGTAACTATAGAGAAGGAGTCGGTATAAAATACAAGTTACTGGCAACCTTGTACAATGAACATAGGATAAACTGTATTAGTTAAAAATAGTATTTTGTTTGTAATAAATATAATAATACAAAGTTATTACGATGATTCGTTTTTGTTTGGATTACGAATATTTATTTCATGCCATTGTTTCTCTTGTAATTCTTGATAATCTGTCATTTTTGCGTTATAATTAATCGAGTGGTTTCATTAATTACTTATAGCTTAAGTTTTTATTATGATAATTCGGAGAATTTGTTGCATACAAACACGGTTATTTTTTGTACGCGTCAATCAAGATAGCTATTTGCTCTGAGTACCACTTTCGACTCATTGCAAGATTCAAGCACGCATGCAAGCCATCACGAAAAATAGCACTGGCTCTATCACCGAAATCCAGCACGCGATCACGCTTCGCGGTGCCAGTGAAGCCAGCAGTGACGTCACTTCCTCGCGAGGCTGCCAACAGGGTAGCCATCCTTGCATGCAATGTAGCAGCAAAACAAGCGTCGTGTGCAGCGAGCTTAAGACTGTGGTGGGTACGGTAATATTACCGTACCGGTACGGCATATGGTACGGCGTACGATGAATGTACCAGTATAGTGAGCTCAAGCCGTATTGTACGTAAACAGTACAGCGTACTCCTGTATCATGGCGACTGGAGGGGAGTAGTCTGAATTTCTATGGAAAAGCTGGAAAAAAAGTGGCTACAAAAATTTGTATAACAGGGATGGCGCCACTGCTGTTAAAACCTTGCGAAGTGAGCCGCTTATAACTAAGGATACATGAGGAGTGAGCTGTATATGAGGCATAATGATACTTGAGAAGTTAGCTGGCGCAAGAGAAATGTGAATTGTTATATTTGTATCATGGTCACTAACGAAGAGAAATGTCCACTAGTGAAACCTCCATTAATCTATGGTATTAAGGGGGAAATAGGGTACAGACAGCATTTTCTCAATGATTTTCATGCATTTTTTTATAGTATAAAAAATAAATACAATTTATTTAATTCGAGAATATTTATTTTGAGAATACGTTACGCATATGTAAGTATATACTATAACATTTTTAAACAATTTCCTTGAAAAACATCGAAGATATTGGCGACGCTATATTGCAGGTCACTATCAGACTCAGGATTTTGCGTACCCTCTGAAAGCTGCAATTTTCATCTGAAATCAAACGAGGTTGGAATCTACATTTATTATATGTCTCTATTCAATATGAACCGAAATGCTATTAAAAAATTGAAGATTGAATTCTTTACAGGGGTTAAAACAAAAAAGAATAATTTTTGGCCAATTTTTACAAATAAAAAAAATTTTTTTAATAGTGATAATATCGCAATTGTAGGTAATATCGCAAAACGATTGGTCGAAAACTTTTCAAACTAGCGTGTACGCAAGTTCAAAAAAAGTCGTTTTGAGAAAAACGGTTTGTCTTCGAAAATGCAGCATGCGTGGACTTTCGAGACCTTGGTAATGTGAGTAGGATTTTATACACAAAAGAAAAAATAATGCTTCTTGTATCATGTATCGTATCGGAATATTGAATTCAATGAGCACCCAAACAATGCCAATCGTTGTATGTTGGGAATTTTCATGAAGGCTAGAATGTGTATTCGATCGTCTTCCATCTCTCACTCGACAAGCAGAGGTAGCTCGCTTCACGAGGTCTTAGTTACATTGACGCCATCCCTGTAAGTACAGGTTTTTGTAGTCACTTCCGAATAACCAGTTCGGACTCCTTCCCTCTTGCCGCCATGTGCTATATGCTGAATCGTACACGAGCGGTAAGGCGTACACGGTAACATTACGCCGTACCACTCGTGTAATATTCGCCCGAATCTCACGGCGTACCAGTACCGTAACGTTATGCCGTGTCGTAGTACGCCATGACAGTACGGTACTCGTAAGGTGACTTCACGCCGTGGAGTGCCGTAGGGGAATCGTATGCTTGTTTATCTGGTTACCCAGATACCCAGGTGAGTAGAGATAGATAGCCAAGGAGATTCGCCTTAAGTTCAGGGGTGAATCCCCGATAGGTAAATAACCCGTAGGGTTTGATGCGTGGGGGAATCAGCGAATCTTTGCGGCAATGATAGTCAACCCGTGATGCCCTTAGGTCATAAATCTAGCAGCCTGGTCAACAAACATTCGAGCACCTGACGGCCCCTTAACATGTTACATGACAATAGATGGAAGAACTAATAACCGAAAACCCAATAACGACGTTTATATTTTTTTCTCTTCTCCTTCATTTTTCTGACGTACACCCTTGCCGGTTTTTACGTGTCTCTCGTCTTTTTCCCTGTATCTCCTTTCTACGACGCTTTTTCCATTTCACTCCTGACGCTTCAACCCCACCCCCTCACCGCTTTTGTGGCCGCAGCCGATTTCCTTCCTCTGTACCGTATTCACCGTATCGGCATAGCGAAACTGCAGAAAACCTATGCCAGTACCACGGTCTTACATACAGGTCTTGACACTCGCTCAAAATTTCAGGATGGTCTTTTATTGAATCACCGAATGTTTCAACTCGTGACCACGAGGATCGTTGCTATAGAGTGATGTAGGTTGTGTGAGAGAGACGAAAAAAGATTTCAACAGTAAACAAAACCCAAACATAACCGCTGATTCACGCGACCACAGGCGGCGCAACATTATTCTCAGAAAGAGCATGAAATTGACGAGCTACACTCTGCAAAAACACTAATTCCTTCACTTCTGTTGCAAAACACTTGCAAAATGAAATTTTTTGCTCATAAACGTTATGAATCTTTGCTGACACTTATAATGTATGATAATCCAGGACACATGAAATTTTTTTTTTTTTTTAACTACGATAAAACCTGCAATTGATGAAATGATTGAAATTATTTCGTCATGGAGTCGGGAATCAGAAAAAAAACGAAAAATTATTGGGACCATTACTATAAATACTTCCCACGGTGGGAACCATAAAATGAAGTTAGTGAATTATTTTCACTTATCCTCCTCGAGAGCCTTGAAGGTCATAAAATTTAACGGTTAGAAAATAGATTTTTTTTTTCATTTACCAACGCAATCCGTTGGTAAATGAAAAAAAATTAACATTTTTCGGAGAGGTAATAAAGGATTGCAAAAGCAACACTGTTTCTTAAGTATTTGATTTATTTTCACGAAATTCACCCTGCAAGTGTTTCGGTCTGGAATAGTTTCTACTTTTTTTCCGGTCAATTAAAACAACGCGTAAAGCCTATTCTTTTCATAAAAGCTAAAACATGTACGTAAAACAGAGCGCGCAGGGGTTGAATACCTGAAAGCACCATTACAAAGCTTGCATCGAACCTCTCGACCAACACGAGCTCAGATTTACAACCATATAAAAAACGTTCATATCCATTGTACCCACTTGGATAGCTATAGTCTTTTGGTTTTTTCAGGTTTAAAGTAAAGATCATTTTAATTGTATTTAGGTCTATCATGCATTTTTGATATTTAATATTATACTTTTTTATTTTACATCATAATTTGCCTACATCAGCCAATTATTGTAGAGCTAGGTTAAGCTCCTATGAGTCAACAATATCCTTCCATCTCTCTCGCACAGCCTGCAGCACTCTATCGCAGCGACACTCGTGGTCACTACGCGAAACGACCGGTGCTTTAATGTAAAAATACCCCCACCACTGGAGTTTCCATGTATGTAAGATTGTGACCAGAACAGCCAGTCCCAAGTTCACCTCTCGCCCGCGGACCGAGTTTCATAGAAAAATTCCGAAGAAATATCTCTGCCGCTACAGTCAATAACGACGTTTGTAGGAGTATTATCGATAAAATAATGGATAAAGTGGGCGAATATATATACAGGTGCATGTTTTTGAATGGCTAAAAGAAACAAACGCCCTTCATGTTTACTGGTAGTGTTGATGACCGATGCCGATCTGACGCGATCGGCGAATTGGCAAAAACTTCCTCCATACGTCATCGTGTATAGCAAAGTAGAAGATTGAAAATCATTGGTCAAAGGTCGGATAAACAGAAAACCTGAATTATTATTGGCTTAGTAACAACTGTACATTTGGATAGTTGTTGAGAACAAATTTGATCGCGGCGACAATCATTCTTAAATCATTGTTCGTAACATAGATACATAACCGGCGGCTGTTTTAACAATCTGCAACGATCAACAGAAAAGAAAAATGCATTAGTAAGCGGTCAAGCAATTGTTCTATTTTTAAATAATGGGCTATCGACGATTTTTTCAATTCGACGGCCCACATTATTCAATGGAACTTACGCTTATGAAGCTAAATAGCGAGAAAATGTAAATGCCATTAGCTGTCAATTCTATTGGTCTGCTTGCACCGGTCATACACAGCAACATTTGTTTCTTGAACGAATTCGGCATGTCATACCACAGACACTGATAGTAAGATGCGTAGAGTTTTCTACTCTGTTCACGAGCAGCAACACATTTTTATCGCATTTTTCATGAAATCTCCACAACGCGATCGCAAATAAGAAGAGTAATCGTAAATAATGATACTGAAGTTTGCACTGTTGGTATGAAACGAAAATAAATTTGGGTGCATTTTTTAATTTCTTTTTTAAAGTGATTTGGCTGTAAACATTTCTTACACGATTTTTGCACACGTTTATTGAAGATTTTTTCAACAATATCTTCATAAAAGGATATTTGAATAATAGTTCGAATAAAGAGATGGAAAAGAAAAAATCGTTGTGTTCCATTGGTACAAGCTTCAACTTCATTCGTAGAGGGACAGATCTAATAAGGCGTACTTCGGTAACCAGATATTCACCAGCAGCGCAATAGACGTACACCATCAAGAGCATCGTCGCACCGTACAATGAAAATGAGAACACTTGTGCGCTGTCCCCTAATTCAAGATTCTGAAAAATCTGTTGATTACTAGACACAAATGTGGCATGATTCTTCCAAAAAGAAAGTTACGTACCACCAGGACGGCGTAACACGTGAGTCCAATGAGGAGGGTGGAAAAGCAGAGTTCTTCCATAAGAATTACTCCGTATACTTCATTGATATCGTTTGCCAAACTATTCGGTGATGGATAAATAATCAATATTGCATTTTACATATGATGACTGAATGTTCAGGCAAAATTTTAAACGCACTTAAGGATATCACAATGTCGAGTGAGTATATCTCGAAATATCATTCTGTGAGTGTTCTGATCGTCGAGGTTACTCGGTCGTAGATTTCTTATCCTAAGAGAGAGAACGGATAATTGTCCGCATACGTGGAGTACCAGAGCGAAGAGTAATCCAATTGATGCCGTATGCCATATACAAAAATATATCACTGGGGCTTGATATAGCCAGACAAAATAATAAGTTAGATCGTTCATCTCGAAAAAGAGGTGATACCGTACAGCCAAGACGTAAGGAATACTCTCGTTTCGCAGAGCTGCAGATCTTCGATGAACGGATATACAGAAAGGACAGAAATCCAAAACACATGAGAAACAGCGTTCCTTATACTCGACGAGATTCCAATCCTATAATCTAGACAAACTCCCGAAGACTATTTTTCTCATATATCGAACAATCTCGAGTAATGTGTAGCAGGAGTGATATTATTTTTATTTAACTGTCGTTAATTAACTGTGGCTTGCAAAAATCTTATTTCCAAATTTAGAGCGTTTATTACGAAAGAATTGTAAGGCATAAGACCACTGTAGAAATGCAATAAAAATGTTTAACACGTTTATTTTTAATTTTGGCGCAGCCTCTCTTACTCCGATGTAATCGCGGTTTATGATCACTACGGCGCAGGTGACAAAAAGCAAAAGCTATGAAAACTTTGGGCAGCAGTATTTAATTGATTCCGGGTTTCAAACCTCGGTAGCAGCCGAGATTGTTTCTTTGAAATTTTTCGAATGAAACTCATTCTGCGACCGAACGGTGAACTTGGGATCGGCTGTACCGGCATGGGTTTTCTGCAGTTTCCCCATGCCCGCGTCAGAAACGGCACGGTGAACACGGTACAGAGGGAGAAAGTCGGCTGCGGCGGCAAGGTGGGAGAAGACAGACGAAAAGAGGAGGAAGAAGGATTAGAGGATAATAAAAGGAAAAATAAGCAGGAGGAAACAGGAAGAAACAAAAGAACTGAGGAGAGAGGGGCCGTAAAAACCCAACGGGTGTACGGGGAGGAAAAACTAATACTTTCGACTGCAATAAAAACAAGTAATCTTTCCGTAAAAATATCTACGGCGCTATCAAACGTATTTATGAAGAACAATACCCATTGGTTAAGAGAAAATCCTTCATGTCGAAAAGTGGATCGGGTCGTATCGTGTCAAGCATGACGGGCGACGCATCAACCATGTCGAACAATTATTATCGGTCGCTGCAAAAGGGAAGGGGCGTCGAAAGGATACAGAAAAGAAGAACTCGAGCCGGACATTAATTTTGAAGGCCAATTATATGACGCAGGCATCGATGACTGACGGTATGTAAAATTTATTAATGATTTTTACTCATGGAAAACATTAAGGGACAACACCACTGTGACGGCTTCAAAAAATCGATTTTTTGAAAACCATCTAGAAAAATCTAAAATACATTTAGCATTAAGATGCCGTTGGACCCAGGTCGGAAAAAATAATTATTTTCAGATATATTGAATATTTTGTAGAGCGGTGGAGCGCTCCGTGACGCTCGGGGTCCCGCGCAACTGCGCGCCTTAGGGTCGGCAGGTATACTGGGCCTTTCCCTGTTTTCGAAAATTTGTCGAGAGACGATTTGCTGCATCGTTGTTTGGGCGGCTTTTATCCCCTCGTCTTCAAATTTCGACGGCATCAATAAAACTAGATTATCTAAAGACGTACATAGGATTTTTCCGCTATCTCAATAATACAAAAAGTTATAGTCTATTTTAGACGAGAAAGTTTACTCGAAAATCGTCCATTAATTTCAAAAGCGTGCCTGTGTTTTAAAAATTAATATTTTTTCATCCCTGTGTCCCTTCAAAATATCATATTATTAACGAAAACACTCGGTATTCTTTTTCAGATCGACTTTAAAGAGAGTTCTGCTGCGTGCCGCGAACCACTGCAGAGGCAACAGTACCTGACGCGGGAGCTTCCCCAGCGTCGCCATTGGGCATTAAAAATTTGAAAAAAATGTATGTATTTTCAGTAAACAATGAACAAACATTTTTCGAATATCTATTTTTTTCCCACAAAAAACATTTTTGAAAAATGGCAAGAAGAGGGTCACAGTGGTGTTGTGCCTTAAACGCGTTTTTCTCGAAACTACATTTTTCCAGGTGCCGTTGGTTCGGCTGCGCACCTATGAAAAATGCTTCCTTGAAGAAAAGCTGTACAGCCGTCTTTTTGTTTTATATTATTTAAAAAAAAAAATAGTTTATACAGTTTATAAAGGACCTTTGTACAATGACTTTACTCCTTTGTACCTTTTTAAAATTCTTATTTATTCCTTTGCCTTCTCAAAAAAATCCTAAAATATATTTATATTTTCTCCCACTTCAGTAGTCTTATTCGTTACATGAAAAGTTATCGAGGTATGCGTCTCAAATGTCATCCCATCCTTCTGAATGCTATTCCTTAACGTCATTCTGAAGCCTTATTTTCACTTGAAAATGGCACATTATTTTAAACTAAAAACTGTCAAAAGGCCCCTAATTGATCACGCAATTTCGAAATGGCTCCACAAGGTCCGTAATTGAAAGTATATCAGTTTTTATAAAGAAAACATTGTAAAGTTCTACAGTTTTTTTATAATGTTAAATAATTTTTCAGGTTTTTTATATATCATCATTTTTGTGCGAGTATAGAACTCTCGACTGCCCAACGCTATTATTTAGGCATAATTTTGCAGTGGCGAACAAACTCATATAAAAAATGAAACTGAAATCGAAAATATATGTATGTAAATGTGCAACATGCCATTTAAGTAAACCAAAAATTGGACTGATTATTGAATTTAATTTAGAAAAGAAAACATGAATACTGCCAATTTCTGAGCAATTTACACTGTAATGATCCCTCGGGACACTTATCCGTTGCGTACACAAATCCCACATGATTCTATTAAAACTTCTATCATTGTTTCGTAAAATGGAGTATAGTTATTGTAATGAAGATAAAATAAATATATTCTTTAGCGTAAAAATAGAACATGATGAGGGTCGCTTTAATGACTTCCAAATGACTATTCCTTATGTTCATTTGTATGCCATGAATAATACATTTGAGATTAAGGCTCGGTCATGTCATCATCCCATTTAATATCGTAATCAGTTTGAGGCAGGAGTGAAATCATGAGTGACATATATTGTCTTAGTATCTGTGTAAAACGGATTAATGACCGTATATATTTTAAAAAAGTTATTATTATTGTTCCACGGGGCATCCTTTTCGAGTTTTTACTGCCCCTAACTGTTTATTTTTCCTCTGTACCTTCCGTTTTTTTCTATTTCCTTTATTTCATTTTCCTTTTCTTTCCTCTGTTTCTTCTTCTCTTTTTCCGTTTTTTCTCTACCCCACCTTGCGACCGCAGCTGGCTTTCCCCCTTCGTACTGTATTCACCATGCTACTTCTGACATGGGCATAGGGAAACTGCAGAAAACCTATGTCGGTACAGCCGATCCCAAGTTTACTTTCTGGCCGCGGAACGAATTTCATCGAAAAATGTCGAAAAAAAGTCGGCTGCTACCGGAGTTTGAATCCGGGACCTCCCGATCCGCTGGCGAATTCATGACAATATATCTGCACGGGTATTTCAAATTCTTGCTATCGTTCCACAACATTGTGTACTACGTTGCAATCATGGATTTGACAAGAAATTAGTTTTCCCAAAAAATGTTTGCACGGGTGGTTTTGGGTGTCGAGTAATCAGCGAAGAATGCCCTTGGATTAACAATGCACGAGAGGAATAAGTTTCAGATTACAGCTGGATCACGTAAACATCATTCTTTGTGGCAAACAGTCAGAGCCATGACTGAAATCGTACAACACTAATATGTGCGTATACATACCCGCTGTAATTCGTATCTTCACTGGCTTTAGATAATAAAATAACGCTGTGATCGCTCCCATCAGGACCGCAAGCTTGAAGAAAGTTTTGGCAAGCCGATTGTAGCCGAAATAGGTTTCCTTTTCTTCAGAAGTCTCGAAATACCGATTATCTATACTCTCCGCTACTCGCGTTATTAGTGCACCGATCTTTCGCGAGAATCGGATCGTTATAAGTTTCATACAGATCGAAATTTGCAAAGCGCTTTCCGCAAGATTCTGAATTACTAGCTCCGAATGGTCAATTACGGTGAACAGATCTGCCATCTGCAGACATATATGTGACATGATATAAATGATCCAGGCAATGGCTTTCACGTATGTCGGGTGGAGCGGCCATACTCCTAATATGGCAAAAGCACGCTCGTTCCATCTGAAGAGATCTTTGGCCTGGTCGAACTCGTCCTGAATCACTCGAAATTCGTTACGAGTCTAAATTAGTTGTTAAGTGACTGACAGTAAAAAAAAATTGAAGACAATACGAAAGTCACTGAGCGTAATGATGATCGAACTCGATCTTTCTGACAATTGTAATAGCCTTGTTCATTGACATGTTGTCCCTTGTTATCTTGAACGAACGTAGGTTAATACTTACTACCATCGTTGCCTATCGCCACGGGCACGTTTCATTGAAAACTGAGGGAACGAAGTTTGAATTACCATGTTTTGCGCAGAATCATAATGTTTTCCATTTGAAGGAAAGAAATAGCCACATTTCAGTCGTTCGAAAATACCAGCAGTAATTATACATTTGAAACTCGCCATCAACTTTGTTATGTGGGGACTTGTGGGCATAATTTTGTTTCATATTTTTTAATCGATGCGATACGAGCAGGTGCACAACGTTTTTATATTTTTTTTTTCAAATGCTATATCACTTTTGTACGTTCGTAAGTCATTATATGCAATTGAATGTCGAGCGAACATGTCTTGTAATTACAGGGTACAAGCTCGTTGCAGAGGAATATAATTATTATAAAAAGAGCACGTAGTAGTTTCTGTTTGAATGATTGATTAGAATAAGAGGGGACTGGCGGGGTAGGAGTACGACGAACGGAGGTTTTCGTACTTTGATAGTCAGTCACAATTACACTGTAGCCAAGCGTTACCGTTATTTCATAGTAAAAGAAAAACATAGTGATATTTCATAGTGAAAGGAGAGCATAGAGAACAAACGGATCATTGCAGTTTGATCAAGTATGGACTCTGGCAGCAGACGATGCTATCACAAAGCATTATTGATTTCGAGATCACAACGCACCAAAAGTTCGCAGTACTTGCAGCCTCTTATTATTGAAAAAAAGATACACATGAACATTTTCTGAAGATTTTATTTGTTTACGATATCTAATATTTGTAAATCTTTATACAATGCCGTAACTGAGAAAATTCCGTATTGCTACGGATATAGATTGATTTTGCAAAATGGGTTGACGTACTCAAATAATTAATTGGAATGTCACTTCACGATATGTTATCACTGGAGGTGAAAAAGGGAACAAAAATGATACAGAGCGTGTTGAAAAGACAGAATCTTATTTATGAATTATAACTATTTAACACGATGATTACTCGAAATAAACTATATTAAAGCACCAATCCTTTTCAAATCATTGTTCGTAACATGGATACATAACCCGCAGCCGTTTTGACAATCTGCAAAAAATGGACACCGAACGAGAATGCATGCGTAATCGGAAGAGCAATTGTTTGATATAAATTATTAGCTCTTATTAATGGATTTTCTCGTCGGATTGACACTTTGATCGAAGTAATTAATACTCACGCTCATAAAGCTGAACATCGAGAAGATATAGATGCCGCTTGCCGATAATTGTATGGGCTTGCTCGCGCCGGTCATACAAATTAAAATTTGTTTCTTGAACGAATCCGGCATTTCGTACCACATACACTGATAATAAGCCGAGGAGAGATTTCTACTCTGTGCACGAATGTTTTTATATATTTTTTCATAAATTCCCCAAACGCCATAAAAAACCAAACAGTAATGACATATGAACGAATACAAAGTATCTTACTTCGGTAACGAGATATTCACCAGCAGCGCAATAGACGTACACCAACAGGATCATCGTCGTACCGTACAGTAAAAATGAGAATACCTGTGCGGTGTCACCTGAGTCAATATTCTGAAAAAAATGTTGATTTCTGGACGAATATGTAGAATTATATGGTGAAGGTAAAGAACGTAGATTAGGTACCACCAGGACGGCGTAACTCGTAAGCCCGATGAGGAGGGTTGAAAAACAGAGTTCTTCTAAGAGAATCAGTCCGAATATGTAATTGATATCCTTTGCTAATCTAATGATTGATAGAAGAAAAATTGGTACAACATTTTGGACGCGACATCGGATTGGTGATGGGGTATTTAAAACGTACTTAAAGATATGACGATGACGCCCGAGTATGTCTTGGAAGATGGCTCGGTGCATATTCGAATTCTCGATAGTGCTCGATTTTAGATTTCTTATTCTAAAAGAGAGAATGGACAATTTTCCGCACACATGGAGCACCAGCGCAAATAGTAATCCAATTGATGCCGTATGCCATACACAAAAGCACATGACAGGTGCTTGATAAAGCCAGACAAGATAATACGTTGTCGGATTATTCAATTCGAAGAAGAGGCGATAGCGAAAAGCCAGAATGTATGGAACGGTCTCGTTTCGTAGAGCTGTAGAACTTCAATGAATGGATATAAAAAAAGTAACGAAATCCAGCATACCTACGGGAAGACGGTTCTCACACCAGCTTAGATTCTTGTCTGTTATTTGACAACGTCTTGAAGACATTACATTATTTTTCTCACATACTGGAGAACGTGATGATAATGGTTTTAATAACGCTAGGGTTTGCCTATTTGGCTTTATGTGAGAAAAATAATATACGTTTGAAATGGACCATGAATTACTTCAAAAAGACTATTTCCCATGTATATTTGTATAAGTGCATTTTATTCCGACCATGCCCGAGGAGCCAATAACCTAAATACTTATTTGAACGGACCCATGACAATGTTTCTCTTCGACCATGTCCGAGGAGAAACATTGTCATGGGTCCGGTCTGATGCCGAATAGGGTCCTGTTTACTCAAGAAGGAGTCAGTCTCACATTAGCTCGGATCCAAAACGGAAATGTGGCACACAGTAATTAGATTTCAATCACGTTCCGAATTGGGAACTATTACGGACTTCAGTCAAAATGTAAATAGATATTTTTCTTCGGATGCAGAATCTCAACCTCAAGAACAAGACACTGTTCGACAACAAGTCAGGTTCGAGGGACAAATAGGGGTAGGTGTAGAAGATTCCGATTAGTATCAGCTGGAGAAACTTGGAAGTTTCTGAATGCATTTACTCAAGGATTTCAAAGATATCAGCTAAAAAGTGGTGCTATATTATATATATTATATCTTATATAGGATGGGGAAAAAGTATGGATACCGCTGGACATTTCAAAGGGTTTGTTATAAAAAACAATATTCAAGGTCAGGTCTTAGGTAGATTTTAACGAAGAATCCAATGGTGATCTTTAGCTTGACCTTATGTTTCATCTTTAAAATTAGTTCAAGATCGACTTTATTTTTTCGAATGGCAACTCCTATTTTTTATATCGGCAATCGAAACAGCGGAAAAGTTTACGTTCAAATAAGTATTTAGGTTATTGGCCAGATATGAACTCAACAATCAGTTGTAGGTTAGTCGAACTTAAGAAAAGTCTGTTTTAGGTTAACGGGACGAAGCAGTATTTCTTCAGGTCAAGATCATTCTTGAAGCAGTTTCCAATGAGAAAGTCAATTATGATTTTTAATGTCGGGTTTCTTTTGGGTGAATTCTCTGTCTCTAGTCTGGATCTGGAGCGAAATTCAAATATGGATTCTGACTGAAGTCCGCGACAGCTCCGAATCAGATAGTTTGTAATTCGGAATCATTTTGATAATCCACTGGATCGGCGGATTAAAAAAGCAGGATCCGCGACTGAATCAAGCG
This sequence comes from Ophioninae sp. A BG-2022a, assembly GCA_030523105.1. NCBI lineage: Eukaryota > Metazoa > Arthropoda > Insecta > Hymenoptera > Ichneumonidae > Ophioninae sp. A BG-2022a. The sequence goes on from JAPYZI010000711.1 coordinate 39,339, forward strand.
GGATTCATGACAATATATTCGCACGGGTATTCCAAATTCTTGCTATCGTAGCACCGCTTTAGCTGAAACGATAGCAAGAATATCAAGTGGAGATGGATGCATGGATAGAGTGGTTTTAGGTGTCGAGTAATCAGTGAATATTGTCCTTGAATCGACAATACGTGAGAGGAATAATAAATTTCAGATTACAGCTGCGTCATGTAAACATGATTTTTGTCACAATCAGTTTGAGGCATGACTAAAATCGTACAACACGAATATGTGCATATACTTACCAGCTGTAATCCGTATTTTTACTGGCTTCAGGTAATAAAAAGAAGCAGTGGTCGCACCCATTAGGACAGCAAGCTTGAAGAAAGTCTTAGCGAGGCGATTGTAGCCGAGATATATTTCTTTTTCTTCGGTGCTCTCGAAGAACCGTCCATCCATATCTTGCGTTACTTGGGTTATTAACTTGCCAATTTTTCGCGAGAACCGGATCGATATTAGTTTAATACATATCGAGACTTGCAATGAGCTCTCCACGATATTCTGAATCATCAGTTCCAAATTCCCAATAACACTGAACAGATCGGCAGTTTGCAACAAAATGTGCATAACCAGATAAGCGATCCACACCATCGCAATCCCGTACGTTGAATGGAGCGGCCATACTCCCAATAAACCAAATAACCGTTGATTCCATCTGAAGAGATCTTTTGCCCCGTCAAACTCATCCTGAAAAATGCCAAATTCAGTTTTGGGCAGTGCAAATTGATATTCGTTATGAGTGATTATTGAGTGATTGACAGTAAGAAATGTTGAGACGCTTAAAAGCCCACTAAACATTATAGTGCTTAAACCCGATTTCTCTTGCAATCGTTTTATCCATTATTAACCCGCTTTTCTTCGCCCTGAACAAACGTAAACTCCTATTTACCATCATTACACAAGCTGCCTGCTGCGACGAGCACGCTTCGTGGGGAACTGTGCTGACGAACTTAGAATTACTATGTTCTGCGCAGAATCATAATATTTTCCATGTGTGTGAAAAATAGCCGTATTTCAAGTCTTTAAAAATATATGCAGTAATGATACATTTTATGCTCCCCGCTATGTGGTCAATATTTTCATGCAAGTACCCCGCCGTCATGTCTATAAATTTCCTTATGCGGGGACTTTCTCATGATGTTTTTTTCCTATTTTTAAATCGACGTAATCGCGCAGCTGCACAACATTATTTTATACCCTCTGTTTTCGAAAATACAATATATATCGTTCGTACGTTTGCAAGCAATTATGTGCAATCAAAAGTAAAGAGCAAAGGTAGTGTAATGGGTAGGTACAAAGTCCTTCTACCAGAATATAATGATTGCAGGGAGAGCGACCAGTAGTTTCTATTCAAATGATCGATTAGAAAAGAAGTGGACTGACGGGGAAAGGAAAGAGATCATTTTTTGCTTTGACGGTTAGTCACATCTGTGCTGTTGCTGAGTAAGGTGTATTTGCGTAAATATTGACATTATTCGCCTGGAGTCATATCATGGATCAGCGGGGAAAATCTGGATTAGTGGCGATATTGTTTAGGATGACAGTATAAATATTCTGTCTTTATTACTTTTGCTCTCGAGAGTGCGGAGTTTCGGCACGATTCATGTAAAATCTGTCGAACACTTTCTTTGTCGATTCCTGTCATTTCAGCAAGCCCTCGGATGCTCAGACGACGATCAGCATGGATTCACTGAATGATTAAACAGACTTACCTGTAAGTGAACTTCGATCATAATTGTATGCAGCGCCTCTTGCAAAGAGATCATTGTATGTAGCGCCTCTTTCATAATTGTATGTAGCGCCTCTTCTAAAGAGATCATTGTATGTAGCGCTTCTTTCATAATTGTATGTAGCGCCTCTTCTAAAGAGATAATTGTATGTTCCGCCTCTTCTAAAGAGATAATTGTATGTTCCGCCTCTTCTAAAGAGATCATTGTATGTACCGCCTCTTTCATAATTGTATGTAGCGCCTCTTTCAAAGAGATCATTGAGACCCCTACTTCAAGCGAGTATTACCACATATTGACAGTCAACCGAAGCTTTTGTCTCAGTTGTTGACTGCGTTGCTGGAACCGCTCATTTCTTCAAAACCTTGCCGAAATATTTCGGGTATATCTCTATCTATAGAGATGGCTGATTTATGGGAGGGAGTGATCTGTTCGGAAGAGGTTCTTACATACCCTTATGATCGAACTTCACTTACAGGTAAGTTCGTTTAATCATTAAACTTTATTTCGCGACTCTTCCTCAAGATTATTACGCAGGATGTTTAAAGCACCATTTCGGCAAGGGCAACGATTTTTATTTATACAACGGCGTAACAGTTTGAAACAATAAAAGTATTGATTGAAGAACTTATTTATCTAATATTTCCTTAGCGAAAGCATCTTGGTCATTACCAACAGGTGAGTCGTAAGATTTTGCATAAGTTTGTGATTGAGAAGACCAGTCTGCGGATCTTCTAATGTTTTTTTATATTGATGCCTGTATTTTTTGCAGCGGATGTCGAAGCATGACGTGTACTACGGGCTGAAAAAACTTCCATATCCACACTCCTTTTGGCTAGCATATTTTCACCCAGCCACTCAATGTTTGAGAAGTAACCGCCTTATGTCGTCTTTTGACGGCGATGAATAATGATTGAACAGATTCTCTGCGGAGATTTTGAGACCTTGTGATATACGCTTCAAAAGTTGTTGCAGCACATACTCCTCTATCGTTTTTATAAATCGGTATGGTTATCTGAGGTTGTTTCTGGTTTATTCGTGAAGTCTTGATCGTATCGGGGATCTTAATTTGATCATCATTTTGTCGCCTCGTGATACTTGACAGTTTGATGAGTGAGAGTGTCTGCATACGGTGTCCAGTTACGAGTGCAAGAAATGTTACGAGTTTCATTGACAGTGCCTCCAGAAGAAAGTCCTCGTTTGGTACTAAGGTAGCTGATTAGCTGCGTAATTTATTACGATTTTTGGATCCCGCGTATAGCTATATGTTGGCCGAGAAGGGCGCCACTGTGCTACTCCTTTGAAAAATATTTTCATTCGCTACTCTCGACCTAGTCCTGGACCGACAATCAGAGCAATTGCGGATCACCAATTGTTTAATGAGCCATAGGAGGACCCTTTTGTATTCTTTCGTGAAAGCACCGTCATCACATTTTCCATTCATTGAACGGGCTCGTTTTTATTTCGATGCAACATTTTCACCACTTCCTCAAAGCACTATCATATAGTTTGAGCGATGATTGGCGAAGTGAAGAAATCATATCAATGGCTTCCTTGGGAACTTTGTTAATTTCAAAGGATTTCCAGATAAGAGGATTCGATTTCTTCTGTGAGGACCTTCATAGTTTCCTACTTGGTTTAAAAATAATAAGATTATCAATCAGAAATGTTTCGAAAAGTGGATACCTGAATTGCGCTGGACACTGCGGGAATGCAAGAATGCCCGTTGATTTTTCATCTTTTATTTTTCGTTAAACTCGAGAAACAACGATAATAGGCGGAAATGCATAACAGAAGAAACTCTTCCAGGAAATACTAAGAGCGTCCATTGTTATGCTACCTGGATCACGAAGCCAGGAAACATATTTTTGGCATTTTTTATTAATGCGTGTAGCGAACAGGTCGTTGTCGCGAGTTCCAAAAGACTGGCCAATCCTTTTGAATAGTGAGTTTGCCGATGAATATTTGGTTTCTTTTTCAAATCTGCGTGATTCGAGGTCTGCTTCAGTGTTTTCTTTTGAACTAATAAAAGATGAGAAGATTCATTGCTTCTTTTCCTCACACCAATCACATATCCTTCTGGTAAATTTATTAACGAAACGAACTATTCCCATTCTACTAATATAGGATATAGCTGTGGTATTATCGATTCATAATAAAACGTCGCAATTATATACGTTCTTAGCGAAACGTTTTAAACGAAATAAAGCCGTTATGGGTTCTAATATATTGACATGTTTGTTTGTTTTATCTGAGCTCCAAAAACTATGCAATCGTTCAGTTCCGCAGGAAATTCCCCATCGTGATAACGACTAAAAACGGTAAAATTTACCCTTGAAGTTATTTACAACTGGCCCAGTATCGACCCAGTGTCGCCCCGAGAATCCTCGAATTTAGGCCGATGATCGGATTTACGACTGGGCAAAGTT
>JAPYZI010000712.1:0-43523 GCA_030523105.1 Ophioninae sp. A BG-2022a
TCAATGGGTGCGCTTGGAAAATGTTTTTGCCTAACGTCAATAATGGCTTTGGATTCATATTGATATCTCGTATAGTTTTCCCGGAAAGTATATACCACTCATATGTATGTGGGTATCGGTTGACACGCATACATATACGTGTTTGTTTTCGTTGGGACGAAACTACGCGCGTCTTTTCTCCACGCTGCGCTCGTAACGAATCCCCACGTACATAAACACACACGCGCCCTACTCAGCGTTTGGCAATTGTCCTGCCACGATTCTTCGCCCGAAAATTCGAGACATCGCGGCCGAATTCGCGCGCGGGGCGTGCCATCCATCGGTAGTTACTCGCAGCGCAAAACGCCAAAATTGTCATTACCGACGTACCGAGGTGCTGCGTCAAAAGTTCCCAGCGCGTTCGTCACCCCCTTAAAGAGAAATAAGAATAATTGTGGAAAATCAATTTTTCCATTGAATTGTGGAAATCAACGAAATCCAGATTTTTTATCCACGATTTATTAGCTCAGAAGTTTTCTAATCCAATTTAAATTGTATTATTATTAAATTGAAAAATAAACGTTTCTAAATGTTAATGTATTATTAAATAAGGCAATAAACATTTACAACGTTCAGTAAAACGTTAATAACTAATAAAAAAAAAGTGACGAAAAAGATTAAATTCAAAACAAAGCTAATTAAGATAATCAGAAATCGTCATGCCTGAAATTTTTACTAAAAAAATATCCTCAGTTCTAAAAAAATTCAATTATTCACCAAATGTCCCTAGAATCGTATCCGTACTTAAAAATGAGCAATTACCATTGATTTCCCGCCGAATTGAATATTTCATTCACAAATCTCTTCGTGGTTCGTTCAGAGTGAGTGAAAACGTTAAGGGGGGGTCCAAATTGTTACGAAATTTCTGAGGCGTTACACAGGACGTACGCGATTTTGAGCGTAGGTGAAATCATGTACGCGGAGGCGTGAGCACACCTTGAGGTGAGTTGGAACTCGCGCACGAGAGGGAACGTACGTCTTGCACGCGACGTTTCTTAACGAGAGCTCTATATCTATAAAGTAACCGGCTTCACGCCTTGCACCGAGTTTACGGTAAGACAGAGCCAACAATTCGCAAAGATAGCCGTACACGCACACGAACCTCCGGAAAACAAAAGGCTGAAAGGAAAACGTTAAATTTCACTGGACTTACGCCCTTTTTCATTTATACTGTTCTATACGCGAATACGTGTTAATCAGTGACTACCGTGAGTTATGCTTCAACTTACGACAAACGTGGACGTTATTACTGCATACGGTAATAATAGTTGCAACTATTATTACCGGATGTAAATACTGCCTTTTCTTCCACTCGAACGCATCTACGAAGATTCAGGACGAACTGACTTTAAGCCCACTTCTAAATGGTTCTCAATTCTCCATTATCGATTTTACTCGGATTTAAACATAGAACGGTAACCTGGGGTAAACACCCAGAAATTTTGAATTTTTAGGCTCGATTTATCGATAGTAATCGACTGAAATAGAATTTTTAACGTAGCTGTAAAAATAACAAAATGACGGGACAAAAGGAAGAAAAAAAGATTATATGTTTTTTCACTGCTTTATGCCAAAAAAAAATAGGAAAAATCGAAATTCAAGCTCAAATGTACTTTGAACTTTCTAAAACATGGGGCAAGATATTTATAATCTGAAATATTTATTTTCCTTAAATTTCAAACGAAATTTCGTAAAAACGAGTTTTTTTTGCCATAATGGTTAATTAGCTAGAATTAAATAAGGCTTGATAAAAAATGTTTTTCGCTGAAAAACATAAAAACTGAAAATTTATTTTCCTTTTTAAATAACTCGAGGAAAAATGTATTTTATATTTTTATTATAGCTAACAATACAAAAATTCATTGACATTCTGGATTTTCCTTTTTGATTTCAATTTTTGTGGATCACTCAAGCGCCAAGAATTTTCTTTTGGGATTTTTACAATATTTTAACACCTCAATTCTGTACGAGTTCCGGTTGGCTCGAACGTCAGCTACGAGCCAATAAAACCGTATTTTCGAGGGCGTGATTTCAGGGACAATCCGGGACAGCATTAAAAATATTCGTTAGTAATAAAGTACGGTGAACAATGCTATGTAAATGTACACTTAATACGTATCACATGTAAGATAAGCAAAGGTCACCCCGAAGTAAATGACCAGGTACGCGTGCAATTTACAACGCGCGGATTTATACGCGGTGCTACTTCATTATTAATTGAATTTATAGCTCACGATGGTCCGGTCAGTTTATAAACGAACTCGAACATAAATTTCACACTTATACAGATTTCTAATCGTATTCCAGTTTGTTATTTAAAAATATCACGTCGAAGCGAATCCCTTCCGTAAAATCTCAAATTCAAATTTATGACGGACGTAGAGAAATGAAAAAAGATATAGCAATTGATTCATTATTATTATTTTTTTATACTGCTATTCTCATTTTTTAAATCGATTTTTCAAATCGCATTTTTATGTCTTTTTTTTTATACGAAGGAATAAATTATATCGAAAGAAAAAAATCGTTTTGTCCTTTCACCAGTTTTTGAAAATCAATTTTTTGTTTCGATTGCTGCTTTTTTCAAAAATGAAAAGTAAAACTGTCAATTTGTGGAGTTAAGTTACACGGGATTAGTTTGCAGGGAATTCGCTGTATAATCCCATCAAATCGAAGCGACCAAGTGAAGTAGGCATTTTCTCGCGGGGATGCGCACAAAATTGGCAATCCCGATATCTCGTTGCTCCTGTAGGCAACACGCATGATTCGACGTGTACACGTATAAAATCCTAAGAAGCTATTTATAAAGTAATAACCGTCGGGCAGGTCGGGAGGGTTTGTGTTCTGGATTTACGTGGATATACATGCCTGCGAACCCACATATATATACAAGTTTGAGAACTCTTGCGGACCTCGAGAAACGAGTCCGACGAGTTCTTTTCTCATCTCTCTCTCTCATCGGCCAGAAATCGAGGGAGAAACCGAGCGAGAAAGATGCTCCTTCGAGCACGCGAAAATTATTATTTTCTTTTCGCGTTTTGCATCGAACGCACTAATGCTGATCTCTAGCGATATGTATATATATATATCCGTATATTTACGAGTATTTATAAAAATTCATCTTCTAGCCAAGATATCGAAGACATTAACGATCGGTTGGCATCCTTCGAAGATTTTTTTGGCTCGGACACGTTTCCAGAATAAATTTTTCCGTCTTGGAGGGAGGGGTTGAGTTTTGATGGAAACCCCAATTGATCCGGGGTCTAGACGTCTGGAAACTGGAGCACCGCTGGAAAAGATCAAAACGTTTGATTTCTCATTTGGCTCGGTACTTCTGCTTGATACTTCTACCAGGTACTATTGATGGCCAAAAAGAAGATTCAACCGAAATAAAAAACAACGTTCTCGCGTTGTCCCAAAAAACAATTTTGTCAGAGTCGTTTTTTGGACTTTTCGGACGATCGTGACCAATCTTCAACTACGCCAAACACGTTTTTCTAATCGAAGCATTTTGGCGAAAGACTTTTGCCACTATCTTCCCTTTGAATTTTCGCTTTATCTCTATTTAGGGAAAAACGCAGGCGTGCACGCTTTTACCAAACAGACTGCGCTGGATCAATATAGATTAAAACGGATTGCTGATGATAAAAATGCTTCAGCTAGAAATACGATACGACGTGACGTTACGGAAGTTCAACTGCGAAAAGTATTAATCGTTTTTTTAACGTTTTTATACAATCGAATCGTTTATAGAATTTTGATCGGTCGAACCACGTGGCTTATCCGTGTTTTATCGTTTCTTCGTTTATACAAAGTGATCGTATGCATTCGGCGAGTATCGAAGGGCTCCGAGTGCAAAGCCAGTCTCAAGAGCCGTTACGGGAACGTCGACGCACACCATCTGCGAATCAGCAGTATTATCCGCGATGATCTACCATCCATTCGATACTGCTAAACCTTTCATCATTCTTTATTGCTACTTTTCTTCGTTTTTTTTATTACAATTTTATTTTTCGATTTTTTTTTTCTTCGTTTTTTTTTTCAATGGTTGCTCATATCGAGCTCATGGATATATTTATATATATCAATATTTATAATTAAATTTCATACAGTATATTCAACATTGGAGGCACTCGCACGTGCACCCGGAGTAAAACAAAACGATCGAATGTTTATCGTAGCCTCCGCGTGATAAAGCGATAGAGGAAATGAGCCAAATTCATGAAGTACCGGACTGTGAATGGTTCGTTAAATATCGATCGATAAGCCAATTTTATTAATTTCTCGATTTACTGTTTTATCAAAAACACACACTCGTCGCTGTCCCGTGTGGCACGGTTATCAGGATATCAAACTTCAACTTTCGTGATCGTTTGATCTCTCTATAAAAACAAACAAAAAATTAACACGTGTGGATTTATTTCGAACAAAGTTTTTTCAGGGCAACAGCTGACTTTGAAAACTTGGAGATTTCAATCGGCGTTCGAATTTATTTATTAAGCGGTCGAATTGAACCGTTCCAATTGACTGATTCGAAGGTCGTAAAAAATGTAATTTTCATTAATTTTTCGGGTAACTATCGATAATTGTAGGATCATTATTAAAAATAGAAAAATGACATTTCCAAACATCAAATTTTCTCTTTCAATAATACAACTCCAATTATTATTGAAAGTATAAAATTAACGTTTATAAATACAGATTTACAACTGAACGAACTACTAAGCCTAAAAACATATCCGAAATGATCAAATATATACGAACAAAAATCATAAAAAAAAAACAATAAACAAAAAAAAACTGAATCTTAAAAAAATCATATTATTTTCGTTTCAACGATGCAAAAACTCCAATAAATTCAGCCTCCTTCAATCAAGAGTCACCTTTAATCCTGGCATTTCGCGTCGAGATATTATCTCGACAATTAACTTATAAAAAAAGACAAACCACCAGAACCAATAAAAAAAAAATTAAAAAATTGGAATAACCGTACGCAGTACCGTGACAATTAATTTATGCGTGAAACATCCAATTTATTTCTATAATTTTAATCCGTGTGAATAATCGCTCGGTTGCCCTCGGAAATCGCATCACTACCTCGGCAAGGATTCTAATGCGCGAGGGAACGTTCAGTATTAGGTATTACAACCGAGTCCCGTCGAGCATCAACGAGCGTGGAATGAGTTTATCATCTCATTCTCGGGCGGATAAGCATCCCTCTTGTATAAATTAACCGCACGATTTCCCCCCTCCCATTCGCCCCTTTCACCCCTCTTCCCCTTCCACCACGCCCAAGCTCGGATCAACGAGGTTATCCATGCAGGGATCTGGGGAGATATCCGAGAGCTTTGAAGGAATATTATACAATCCTCTGATACTACGTGTCCAGCGATTTATATATGTATATATTTATTTAACACGTGCAAAGTACACGATTGCACTCATTCTCGTTTCCATAAGTTTCTACGTCTAACGGATCCTCCTGATAGCAATTCGCGTACAGCAGGAATGATACTGCACTTTTTAATCGCATTAAAATCGACAATTGAGCATTGGTATGGATAAATGCAAAAAAACCACCGTATATTTGATACTTTTGTTTTATATTGAATATAAAATTATATGCGACGATAAAAGCTTCATATTTTACGGTTTTGAGTTTTTCATGTGTCGTAGACGAAAATTATTGATATTTTTTCGACATCGATATTATTTATTACGTAAAGAATGTTACAATTAATAATAATAAAAAATAAAATTATATTTTTTTAAAGTCCACACGATTAGTTATGACGCGATCGTGGTGCAATTAATCGACGTTGCATAATTTAACGCACGAACAAAACAAATTTTTTCCTCTCCTGTCCATCACCGTACGTTTTCACTTTCAGCTTACGAAACTTCGAGAGTGCAACGTACACGTTTTTCGTCGCGTGGGAAATTTGATTTTTTTTTTTTTTTTTTCAAATGTTAATTCGGGCTTGTATAAATTCCGAGTTTGAGATGGATTTATATAAAGCTTATATTGATGGCCGGCGGAAAGACGGGCCTGGAAGACTCTACATAATCTGGAATGTCATGCCGGTTCAACCGAGCGTGACACCTGTTCTCACTCAAGAATCTTTCGTGCACCTGAGAATTTCCCAACGGATTCCTTACTACCTTCCTCCGTGGATCGTCGTAAACGATGCAAAAGCTGGACCAAGAAAATACATATATACACACACACATAAATATATATATATATATTTACAAATTTTATTATTTACAAATAGATATAAATATATACATATACAGAATGTATTTCATAACGAGGCCATATTTTTTCAAGGACCTTGCGCGATGATTTTAGGACTGCAAAAATATACAATTCTTAATGGTTTTTCAAACCCTCGTTGAAAAAAAAGATGCTAGATTGTTGTCTTGAATAATAAATAATAATAAATAATAATAGACTTTATTATTTTATTTTTGCGCACATTATTCAAGACAAAAATCTGGCATTTTTTTTTCAAACAGAGTTTCAAAAACTATGAAGAATTATATTTTTTTCAGAAGCGAAATCAATGTTCAAAACCCTTAAAAAAATCATGGCCATGTTATAAAAGTCACCTCGTATATGTATAAAATAATGAGTAAATAATTTATATTCGTGTATGTATTTTCTTGAATGAGGTTATGTATGTATTAAAATCAATCCTGGCAATAACGATCATAATAACAATCATGCTCGCGTTCCAACGTCCGCACATTCGATATAATCGGAGCCAACGAGTTGTCTCGACGTTATCACCACGGTTGCATTGAAAGGGAATCGGTATTATTCGATCGCTTGAATGCATTTGAATAATTGTAATCTCAGCGCCCCCGTGAGACTCGTGCGTCTCGCATTCCTTTCAAGTATTTTATAGCAAAGAGGATTATAGTTTGAGCCGTTATTTCCAGATCTAGAAATTTGAAGAGTTCGTCTACTGTGACGGAAGTTAATATTTTTTTTCACTTTTACACGAGAGTTCTTTTTTATAGGTTATGTGAGAAATTTTTTTTTTTAAGCAATAAGTAGGATGATTTAAAAATGAATAAATAATATTAATATTATTTAAAGTGAATTATTAATAAATATATTTTCTGTTTTTTTTTTTTATTTGTTACGGTCAAAATTAAATTTTAGTTTTTTCAAATTAATGAAAATGAAAATATGAAGTGTAACGTGTAAAAAATACGGTTTTTGCTGACATCGATTTTTTACTAACCGGACCTTAATTCCGTTCACGGGTCTGTGGATTTTCGACGAATACGCATTTCCCGTTCGACCGATCGATCGACCGACAAATCAGGGGCTGGGCTTCGAATAAAAGAGACGACTCGAATGAGCATCCCAAAATCGTCGTGGGCAAGTCCTTCCTCAAAATCACGTGAGCGTGAAACAGAAAAACACGCGTTTTTATAGTAACCTTGATTGACGATAATTAATAAACAATAATAAACGATAATTAATCGTAATTAAAAATAATAAACTACGATTAACCTTGATTAACAATAATCAACGATATTTAACTTTAATTAATATTGCTCAACAATAATCAATCTTTATTAATAATAAATAACAATAATTCTTATCAAATTAAATATAAATAAACTAAAATACAACCAAAAATATATATATATACGTTTCAATTAAAAAATAAATAACATTTGACTGATGACAATTGGATCGATAATCCAAAATGAAGTTTAAAAATAGTACTACGAATATTTATTTTGTATTAACAATTTAAATATCCATAACTGGATAAAAAATAGTGAAACATCGAAGAAGAAAGTATTTTATCGAAGTATTGATAAGAGAATTCCGGTGGAAGGTTTCACTGGATTGTTGAGATTTGCCGTGACAGACGAACGATGGCAACCACGGCGTTGACTGTTTAATGACTACGAAACGAGAAGCCCGACCGGTTTGATCAACGGTTGGTATTCTCGACTCCGATACACATGCACGATTGTTGGAAAACGAAAGGTCCCGAGGAATGCGATTGCGCCTGTAGTTGAGGCCCTTTCGTTCGACAGCCTTCAATTTATGAACATCTCGACGGTAGAATATTCATAACCCAAAGTGTTAGTATGCACGAAGCTCCTTCCTCCGTAGGAACGACTGGGAAAGAGGCGGTGAAGGAGATGAGAGGACGTAGGTGAAGTGCCATGGAAATGATGAAGAAAGGTGGGCGAGGCATAAATTGTGCACCGACCGGACGAGAGTAAGGGAGAAATGGCGCCACGTCCTTTCACTTAGCGGTTTACACGTTCGTCTTCACGTTTATCTAACGGCAGGTGCCTGATGTAACGCCGCCTATCCTTTTTCAAACGATATCACGATATCGAAGAAAAAAAAACTGCTCGACGAATTTTATTCTCATTTCATTCTCATTTTATTTGCATTTCGTTCTCATTCTATTCTCATTTTATTCCAATTTTATTCTCATATGTGGTAAGAAATTGAATTTTCGAAAAACTCAAGAGCCATCAATCATTTCAGCATTCCTTCGAATTCCTTATTTCTCGCGTTTTTCGTAAATCCTTTTTTTTTTCCGTTTCGACATGTGTTCAATATATTTGATTAAGTGCAAGTCAGAAAGTTCCTACCGGCGATTTCAAAAGGACAAAGTTTATTGGAAAAGAATCGTGATATTATAAAATATGTTAATTATGTTTGTCAATTAACTGCGAAGCGAAAAGTTCGTAGTGGAAATTCAAAAATGCAGGAAGTCCCCGAAGAAACTCTAAAAGTCAAAGAGTTGAATATTGGCGGCCCGAAACGTTGAAGAGTTCGGCGACAGAAATTCGTTGATAGAAAATTGAAGTGTCGGGGGCGGGGGGGGGGGGGGGGGATGAATAAAGCAAAGCTTAGGAAATTTCGAACAGTCCATCACTCGAGTAATCAAAGCTTGCATCCGCGCTCCACCCCTTTGCTTTTTATCGTAGTGGTACCTCGTTCAGTCACGAATATTTGCGAGCCCTTTTCCAGAGTCACGAAACGCTTGCTACCTTCACCCTCCTTTTCCCTCCGCGTTGCTCTATTATCCTACTTTTTTTTTAAAGCGGACTTCGCCTTCTTGTTTTAATCTCTTTTACTCAACACGGTGTATATCTACATGGGATGTTCTTTTAACTCATCCTATCTGCGTGTATTGCGATGGATATATATATGCTTATACATGTATGCATACCTGTGCATACATATATATAAATATATATATATTTTCGTGCATGCATAAATGTGAATCGTGTGCATAAATATATATATATATATATATATATATGTATGCATACATGCGCCTCCTGTGCATACATGTGCATACACGCGTCTCGTGTGCATAATTATGCATACATATAAGTATGCACGTTTACGAATGAATACACGTGCATACATGTGCATACACGTGCATACGTATGCATACATATGCATACACGTGCATACGTATGCATACATGTGCATACACGTGCATACACGTGCATACATGCGCATAAATGTGCATACATGTGCATACTTATGCATACACGTGCATACTTGTGCATACACGTGCATACTCGAATACAGACGTATCGCAGTGCAAACGTATCCACGCGCGTATGAACATACTCGTTCATACACTCGCACACACCCGTGTAGATACGTGCATACATGCGCTCATTTTTTTTTGGTCCAGCCTTTTTCGATCATAGCGTGAATCGTGGACGTTCGAATCTGTGGGCACTCGTATGTGCGCGAGTGTATGCACACTCTCATACGAGTTCGTGCGTACCTGTGATGACTCTCAGTTGCAAAAGAGCTTTTGTACTTGTCGGCTCGGCGCCCAGTGCACTCTTATCCAGAGCGCGGGAACGGTGCCCGCGCCCGGCGTTCAACGAGGAACCCGGTATATATTATTCAAAAAAAGAAAAAAAAGAACTAGCAGGTATAACACTGTTGCAGAACGCATGCACACGTGTGTAAGTGAGTGAAAAGAGAGGAGAGCAAAAGCGAGGAACGAGAAGAGGCTTAAGGCGAAAAGTTCCCCCCAGCTATACATACACACACGTATTTTTGTGTGCCTGCGTATGTATATAATAACATATACTTTGCCAGCGGGTGAATAGAACCGGGCAAATGGTACTGCGACGTAAAGATGTACCGAGAGAATGAGAGAACGAGGCGAAAGATCGAGAGAAAAGGGACTCGAACGAGGGATAAAACCGAGTGCGAAGAAGTGAAGGAATCGAGAAAGAAAGAAAAGAAAAAGTATATATGGGGCATTTCATAACGACTCATTAATTTAATAATTAATGAAAAATGAGAAGAAAAACGTTGCTTAAGATTTAATTTCGAAAAACTAATTTTCTCACAAAAAAAAACGATTATAATTTGACTAGCAGAAAAATCGTTACGATCAATCTTCGTTTCCTGCGCCACACCTTCGACCTTTCTCTCCTCGCTCTGAAAAACTTTTAAAATCAGATATTACAAAAAAAAGGGAAAAGTAAAATTGAATTTAAATTTTAAAATATCGAAGAATCAAAATTGAAAATTAATAAAAGTCTTAAAAACTGAAATAAAAACTTCAAGAATTGAATCTTCGAAAAACCTGCGAGCAATTAATAAAAACAGGTTCAGAGGTTGCAAAAACCACATGGGGTGAAAGAAATTCACGGATTTTTGGAGTGGCATGAATTTTATTAATAGCAGACGAAATTTTGGTAGTTTGAGGGACACTAAAAAAAAATCCAGTCCACTCGGAATGCCACATGTGTATATATATATTTCACTTAAATATATTCCTATATATATGTGTGTTCCTATATATAAATGAATGAATATATATGTATATACATATGTATAAATGAGTATATATATAAATAGATACAAGTACGTGAGGCGTGCAGGCTGCAAGCAGGGTCACTACCCTTCCAGCAGTGGCAAGGTCAGCCGCAAGATCGTCCCGATCGCACAGAACCACAAGGAGAGAGGGATCCTCCTCTATAGAGGAGCACCGAGTGAGTGAGATCCTCAGACGCACACGCGGCGCACGCGACTACCGTGTCGATACCGATCGCGGTGTAAGACTCATCGCGAACGATTTTTAACTTCGTAATAATCGATTTTTCGATTTTTCTTTTCGGCTCCTTCGATCGAAGAAGATAAAAAATTGAAGACTATTATTTGAGTTTTTTTCTGATTTTATGTTCGTCGATATTATTTGTTGAACAAGAATGGTCTAATGATATCGCGTTGGAATCGTAAGAATTACAAGCGGGATATCGGCGTTCGTTTCTACGAGAGTGTCAGCTCATTTCGGTCCGGTTACTTCGAAAAAAGAAAAGACTCCAACCAATTTTTTTTTGTGATTTTTAAGTAAGGGATATATCGAACGTGCTCGAGAAAGACGAAGGACGTTCCTTGGACGATTTTGGTTACTGAGTGAGTTTTTCTTTTTCTTCGTGTAGTTTTTTTTTCAAGTCGTTGATAAAGTTTTTTTTTTCGGGGTTTTTTGAAGCTGATTTATTTTTTTTTCTGAGACCGAGCCTCGACAATTACGACTTTTTACAATTTTGAGAGATCCGTCGTGTTCTTTTTCTGAATTTCCTGTAATTTTGGTTACTCTAATGGGTTGTCGTTTTTTTTCTTTCTTCTATTTGGTTTGGGTTTGTTTGGGTTTTGGTTTGAAAAAAGCATTGGTATTTTTAAAGTGAACTATATTTAATTAAATATTTAAATTAGTTTTTTATTCAATTAATGTTTCTTGAAATACATTTTTTAAAAATAATTTGATCGACAGAGACAATTTGAAAGAAAAAAAGGTGACTATAAAGCTGATCGTTCGATCATATTCTGAAATTCGTTTTCTTTCTACAAAAAGAATAAAAATAGCTTTCGAAAAAAATATTTTCCATTATTGTTGATGAAGACGGATTATACAATTATTCCATTATTCGTGATCGAAGAATAAGGTGAAAATGACTTTTCCTCTTTTTATTTTCGTGAAGCCCTTTTTTGGAAGAGTGAATTCGTGTGGGAGCACACATTATTCATACACCGAGAAGCCGTGGCAAGGAAGTCTGACTCACCAGTCCAGAATTTCCGCAGTCCCTGTGTACGACCTGCAAACGTAGCCTGGGTGTTTGTGTCCGTGTTTAAGGGGGGTCACGCTCGATTTTCACAGTCTAAAGTGTCTAAAGGGAACACGATATACGTGACCCATTGTTGGCCCAATTCTACATACGATCGGAGTCTCGCGATACTCGTTACACTTTTACATCGTACTCCTTATTCCGAGTGGTATACGGTTTCACTGAAATTCTCTCATTGTCTTCGAGACCATTGAAAGTATCGCGGCTCATTTTCCTTTCCGATTCTTCGATGTCCCTTTCGCGTTTTATTTTTTAAGCAACGCCAATGTCAGGATTAACGAGACTTTGATTTAAAAAATATAAACGGGACCGGCATTTAATTAATTAAACGGGAACGAACATTATTTCTGAGTAACTGATATCAGGAATTTTTATTTTAAGTGACAGAATAAAAATGGACAAAGTTGACCGAGAAAAATCAGCATAGAAACGTGTAAGGTTGATTGAGGAGAAAACAAAATTAAAAAGATTTTTCAAATTTACGAAATTTCAATTTATAAAGCCCTTCGATTCCTAGGATTTCAAAAAATTATTTATTCACTTTTAATTTCCTTTTTTTTTATTCAAGTCGGGAATATACGGTAAAAAATCAATGAAAATTTGATTCAAATATTTAATGAAATTGAAATTGAATTAATACTTTAATATAAAATGAAAAAATCGAATAAAATTTAAGTGGAATGTTCATCGACTTTTTTAACATTGATTGATAAGAAAAAAAATAATTGAACAAAATGGAATATTCGGGTTAAGATTTTAAACTTTATTTAAATTGAGGTAAGGGAAAAAGACAATCGCAAGAACACAATTGTCGTGACCCCTTAAACAGCGATAAACAATAAAACACGGCTGTACGGAAAATCGATTGGACCGAAGATTGCGGTTAGGATATATTTACTCGAACGAGTGCGACCGCAACTTCGAAAGCTTTCACATTTGCATTACCAATATATATTTATATATGTATAAATATACGTTCTTACACGTGTGGTTCGATCGCTCTTGCTCACCGATTCGTTCGTTACTCCCGTGTGAGTCTTTGAATGAATCCTGTATAACGGTACCGAAAACGGTCCAGCCAGTAAGCCTATGCCCAGTCGTGCCAGCTTCCGAATTCTTTCCACACTGTCGACGTGAAATCTTCCACGATCGTATACAACACCGGCCATTTATATGGTACAGAGGTTAGGTCGAAGATGTATTTCGATGAAATCAATTATTTAATAAAAAACCATATTTAAATTCGATTTTAATTAAAAGATTTTAATTCCATTTTTGAAAAATGCTGTAATCAATTGGACTATTGACTTTAAATAGCTCTACTTGGAAACTTTGAAACATCGTTTGTTTTTGCATATTTTAATATCAGGGACTTTCCAAGGATATTAAAAAATGGATCGATCGTTAAAATTCTAAAAATTAACGAAGTTATTCCGATTTTAACGGGACGGTGCGAATTTCTTCCTGGAATGTTCATTCAGTTGGATAAAAATGATTAACAAAAATAAAGAATTCTTTTTCCAGCTATTTATTACTGCAATTCCGAAATATTTCTCATTTTAATTTTATACTTAAATACTTTATTTTATTATTTTATAATGTTATATTGTAAAATCAAATTTTTTATTTACATTCATTACAAAATATCTTAAAAGCAAAGATATGTTCTTATGAACTAAATTTAATTATTGTATTTATTTGACAATAGATTTAGGAAGAATGACGTCATTATTGATAATAACTAATTTTAAAAAATGTGAAAAAAGGAAATGGCGATCAAAATTAAATAATTGTTGCATGAAATAAATCGATTTGTTTAAACTGAATTTATCTTTCACGACGAATAAAATAAACGTCCCGAAATTTTCGTGTTTTTTTTTTTAATCAAATGCTTGGTTTTTTTGGAGCTTCGTAAAAGAATGTTAATTTCTTTTGTTATCGATTGAAGATTTCTGCTTGGATAGGAAAAGAACGGTTCATTGAGTGTTAAGGTGCGGAGAATCAAATATGCAATTCATCGATATCAATACTTTTTTACAGTAAGTTTGTTCACGAGACCCCATCGTTTCTCGTCGGATGGAATGAATTGCACTTTTTTTTTATTACCGATTCAGTTACACGGATCCATTTTTTTTTCGATGTAGACGAGCATTCGATGACATTCATTGAGAAATAATTCATGAAAGTCCTTTCACATTTCTCGTTGGGTAACATCTGAAGGCAGGACTCAAATGATCGTGAAGTCTTCGGAAAATTTACATACTCGTAGTAATGTAAGAATTACCGAATCCCTGCAGGCTGTTCCGCTCCATTTCGGTGGTTCTTCAATCCTCGATGCAATTCCTTTTTATCTAATTTTATTTTTGATTCAATTTTATTTATTATAAAAACAAACCAGTTTTTTTTACTCCAAATAAAAATCCTCTAAATCTTCAATTTTTTAAAAAAGATTATTTCTTTATAACATTTTGTCAAAATAATATTTTTCTCGAAACATTTCGAGATAAAAATGATTTTTTTGCAACATTTCGCGAAAGAAATAATCTTTTTTAATGATGAAATTGTCGATTCTTCGAAGTATTCCGAAATTTTAGATTTTTCTCAATTATCTGACTTTTTTAACTGTCTCAAACGTTTACGACATTTTCGATTTTTCGAAAATTTTTAACAATTTCGAGTTTCCGAAATATGAAAATTTCAATTTTTCGAAATTTACTGTTAAACCCCTTAAAAGAGAAATGTCATTTTTCGAAGCTCGAGGGAGGACTGAAGTGCGCATGTACGAGTATATTCGACTCACGAACTCGTCAAATATTGGTGAAACAACGGCAAAGCTGGTCCCTCCCTCGCACGAGCGAATACAGCCGTACTACAGTCATTATCCTGCACGTTTGTTTGGTAAAACGCGCCTCGAACGTCGTTGGACCCTCGTCCGTCCTGTTAACGGAATGAGAGAGTGTTTGCTAAGCATGAGCCGTCGTTTGTTATACGTCGTACCGTGGATTCTTTTTTTTTTCTTCCCCTTTCTTTTAAGGCACGGTCCGTTCCGTACAAACTGTTGGAAGAACGCGCGGAGGTGTTCCACGGTTCCTTATTTATATACGAGTATACCTGCACGTTCGTGCTTCCGGCATTTAAGTTCTCCCTGGGATTCTCC
The DNA here is from genome assembly GCA_030523105.1 of Ophioninae sp. A BG-2022a. NCBI lineage: Eukaryota > Metazoa > Arthropoda > Insecta > Hymenoptera > Ichneumonidae > Ophioninae sp. A BG-2022a. Next base: position 15,359 of record JAPYZI010000712.1, read on the forward strand.
TCGTAAAAGTTCGTAAACTATAAGATGAATTCCATCATTCCGGGCATTGAGTTATTCGAATTCTACAAATTCACGTTTGCGGTTGGAGCGGGGGGGGGGGGGGGGGCAGAAAGGGGCTTTATTGGTGCACAAGGATCGAGGCAAAGATTGTTATTTACGTACCTAATGGTGCCTGTGAAATTACATTTTTCAGTCAACCTCAAAGTAGTAAATCAGCAGTAAAAAAAAATTTTTTTACTGCTGATTGTTGTTGAAAAAACCAAATTTTTGTCCTCCGTTTTATAAAAAAATATATAATTTTTCGTAACAGTTTGTGAAAAGAATGATCGTTTCACAGTCATTTATCAAACAATTATTTCATTCTCAACATTGAGTCAAAAAAAAACTTTTAATTCGTAACATTTCGTGATAAAAATGATTTTTCAATGATGAAATTTTCGATATTTATTTTTTATTTTTTGTGGAGATGAAATTACCACACAATTTTACTGCCCCGAACCCGAAACTATTCCCCCCCTTCTTTTATCATAAATGCAATAGCGAAAAAAAATCAAGTATGAGTATATTCAATTTTAAGAATCATTCGTAAGGACTCACGAGTGATTATCCTACGATTTCTCATTCCGAACTCGTTGACTAATTTCGAAAAAACGCTTGCACTTGGACCCTTGCTTTTTTCGACGATATTGCTGTTGCTCAATTGATCTTAACCACGATATTACCAAACATGACGATTATATATACCATCGTGTAATTCGCTTAAGGATGTTATCCACCTTAAATCAAATCCATCAATCTACGCACTCGAGACAAAGTTCCTCCGAGTGGAAAGTTGCCAGAAGAGGAAAAAAAAGTAATTAAAAAAGAAAAGTTGATCCGTGATGCAATGGGTCTTCTCCCTTGTCTCTCTTCTAGCTTGATGTCGATTAAAAGCCTATTTAAAGCCGATCAGAAGTGCCTTCTACTTTTCACTGTACGAAAAAAAGTTGAAGGGTCAAACAAAAAATAATCGAGTGTCCAGAAAATATATATGTGGATTCGAAGGCTTTTAAATTTACTGTGAAGAAATAATAGTTTTTTAATTGATACAGTCCATTTGAAAGAAAATGATTGGTTACCTTAAAGTTAATTGCATTCGATTGAAGGCTCGGATTCGTTTCATAAAAAAAAATAAATGCTCTTTTTTTAAACGTTTTGAAAACCACGATAAAATTGTTTTGAAATAAAATAATTGTCACCTTTCAAGTTAATAGTACGCGATAAGGTAATATTTTTTTCCATACTATTTCTTAAGTATCAGAGACTTAATTTAATATTAAATTACCTACTTGAAAAGGCAAAACACGTGCCACATCATCCGGACTTATAACTTCAGGATTCCTCCATTTTGGAGAAACCCATTAATACTCCGAATGCATAAATAATAATTGCATCAAACTTTTATAAGATGCGTTTTTACTATTTCTTTATTCACTAGTATTATTATTAATATTATTATAGAAATATCCCTTGTGATTCGCGACAAGTTTTGAAATTTTTTAAAATCAAGTATGTACAATTTTAGAAAATCGGTTTTTTCGACATTCGTTAATTATCAGAATTTTTACAAGTTCTAAAATTTTCTAAATTGTTTTGGGCATTCAAGAAAACAAGAGTTTTATTCGTGGCTCTTTCCCTCTTAGCACTCGATATTGAATTGCTTTCAAATTGAATAAAATATTTAATACAAAATAATTTTTTAAATATTTTATATGGTTTTAACTTAATGATTAAGTTAAGTTAATGCTTTATAAGTTATTATTAAATATTAAGTTATAACAAATATTAACTTTAATATTCAATCAAATTTAATATCAATATTTAAAGCGAATTAATAAAGGCAAATTTTATCAGAAGTCAATTAATCAATGAGTATTTCAATGTTTACCGATCGAAAAAAAATGGTGGTCGTTTAAATAACAATAAATAAATAATGGAGTGTCCTCTCCAGGAAATACGGATACGGATTGGTGGGCGAGTTTTAAGATTGACCGTGCGATAATGCGAGATTTACGATGTAAGATTTACTGTACGTATTAGACGGGTAAGATGGTAATGGCACGTTTCGAAGATCGTGAAAATGAAAAAGTCCACGTGCTCGAAGACGCAAGTCTCGATGGATGGGATGAAACGGAGACGTCGTTCGGTAATAACGCTCGCAGGTGCGAAAGAGCCAGATGATGAGTTAACGGTAGAGTATTCGGTTAAAATCTCATTTACTGGTGAGAGTTAACTGTAACCCGACGTTTGATACAGTCGATCGTTCTCGAGTGGATTTTCAAGCGTTGAAACGCTCACGCCTCTCGAGAGGGTTCAGAGGTTGATCTCCTCGAGTTCTCGGAAAATACGTAAATTCTCATCAGCTCGAAAGCTCCGAAAAGCCTCATGAACGTAAAACGAAAACAAAAAAATGGAAATGAAATTAAAAAAAAAAAACTGAAAAAAGTTCGAGGATTCTTTAAGGGGTTAAGCGACTCTGAAAACTTCCTCTATCGTGATCTTTCGTGAAATCTCGATTTTTTTAAAGTTCGAATTTACCCGAATTGGAGCGGAAGCTTTAACGTTGCGAAAATTGTTGATTTGAGGTAAACACGTAATCGCAACGGTAGAAATGCTTGTTACACTTTTTTTTTTCTTATTTAAGAATTTTTAAAAGCAAAACGAAAGCAAAACGTTAACGAGGGAGGAATTTTAGAAGTTTTAAAATTTGGCAGCCAATAATTTATATTTCAAGAAATAACACGATATTTTATAAAATTATAATTATAGAAGAATTATAATATTTTATAATAATAAAATAATTAAGTATAGAATTGTATATTCAAAAATAGTTTATTTTCAAAGTGCATCACTTTATCAAGTTTTAACTTCTAAAAATACAACTCGTTCTTTTTTCATAAAATATATTTTCAATGAAAAATAAATATTAGCGTTCTGAAAATTAACGTACAAATGATTTTTTATTTTTACTGGTTCCGCAAAAATTCATTGTTTTTTTCAAAAAATCCTGATTTTAAAGCCCGACCTTAATCCTCAAATAATTTTGAATAATCCTCATAATTTATTGATCCGGAATGAATTATCGTTGATGAGGAACTCGATGCAAGCCATATGCGGAACCGATTCTATTTTTGGTTGAACACGCATGCGCGTAAACGTCAAGAGTCCCCGATCGACCGTTTCGAATAAAATTTTGTACGAGGGTCGTCGACACTAAACGTATTCCAGTAGAGACTGGCAGCAGGTATATCCCGCAGCGTGAGATCACGTCCGCAGCGTTCGGTCAATCGCCCTCCTCACTGGGTCAGTAGACCCACGCCTGACACGTGAAAAACGATTTGTGACTTACCGACTGGCCTTCGTAACGTTTGTCTACTCTATGTGTATTATGCATAGTTGTTAATAAAAAGAGACAAACAATGATTCACCGTACAGCTCGGGTCCGTCGGCTGACCTTGTTCGAAGTTTGCAGGTTCGCCACCTTCCACCGTTGATCCTTTCGTTCCATCGAAAACAAATGTTTCTTTCGATTCGCGATCGATTTTGAAATTTTATCATTTCGAACAATTATCATTTTAGAAATTCATGTTACATTTTTTAAATATACGATTTTCTCAAAAAAATCTATAATTTTCTAATTTGTGAATTCTAAAAATATTGGTACTTCTGAAACGTTTGATTTTTCAGGGATTTAATAAATTCCATTTCTTTGTAATTCTAAAATTTGTAATTCTTCGAAGATTCCAAATTTCCAACCTTTTTATTTAGAAATTATAGGATTTCTATATTTTTAGAAATAATAGATAAAACTTCTGTATTTTTACGAATGATAAATTCGTGAAATTTAAGAAATTTCTAATTTTTTTGAGAGTATCTAAAATTGTCAATTTTTGTAGGCTTTAACAGTTTCAAATTTTGATAAGTTCGACAATTTCTAAATTCCAGAATATTGCTCAACTGTGGCAATTTTTAACAAGCTAAAGTTCATAGAAATTTCTACAAATAAATTTTATAAATTTCGTGGTTCATTGAAATATCGAAAATAGATTATTTCAGATTTTTCTATAAGTCTAAATCCTAAAAAACACATTTTTTGGAGGTGCTGAAATTTCAAAAATGTCAAGACTCTAAAAGTTTGGCAATTTTCAACGAAAGGCTCATTCCATGTAACGGTCAACCGAGAACGAAGGATGTCGAGTCATCGATGTGTGGCTGATTCGTGTGTAAAAACGTATTCGGTAGAAGAGTCGAGGGAAAGAAAAAAGTATGAAAAGGTGACCCGAATAATTTCTGTCGTTACGTTAGTGTCCAGACTCACGTTCGAAAATTTGGAGCAAACTGTCACGATGGGTTTAAAGTGAGACAAACGTCTCGAAATATATATTCGGATGGTGTCAGTTACGTGAATGGATTACTAAATGTATTCGAGGCGAGGTTCATTGATGAAAGTTCGAGACTCGCGGTCGAACGTTCCTCACAAATGACACGCACGTGTATTACTTTGCGTAAATTAAATTTGACGGACCCGTTTCCCACGGAGGCGGAATGAATTTCGATGCAACGACGAACACCCGAAAGAAATCGATAACGATAGCGTTAAGGGTTAACAAAATACTATTATAGGGTTAAGGAAAAATTTTAAAAATTCTTTATTTTTTTTTATAAATTTCGTACACTAAGAATGACTATTGTACCGCTCAAAAAATTGACTGACTTATGTATGATAATGATAATTATTTTTTAAAAAATGCAATGAAATTGATAATACGAAATTGGTAATAAAATTTAATAATAAAAATTGGTAAATGTTCGGAAGTACAACTCCCGCTAAAAAGTGAGAAACCCAAACAAACGAACCCAACCAGACAAACAAAATCGGTTCAATTCTGACAGGAGTTATACTTTCGAATATTTATTTAAAATAATAGAAAATTGATAATAAAATTTTATAATAAAACATTAGTACCACAAAATTCATAACAAAATTTGGCAATAAAAAATTGATGATAAAAAATTGAATAATTTAACTTTTCGAGAATAAATAACATCATTATTACTAGCAACCAAAAAAAGAAAAATTCAAAACAATTTCTTCGTTAACCGTCAAAAAACCATGACCACCGTTTTGAAAAAACATAATTTCGAGAAAAACACGTTGAATGTTGATTAAACGTCAATACCAGTATTAAACATTAGGCCTTCCTCTTCAATCTTCAATTCTTTCATCGGCTCGTGTCATTCAACCAGTAATTCGTGTTCGTCAGCGCTGCAACAATCAAGATGAATTGCATCCCGAATAAACATTATTTCCCTTTTCGATGTTCCAGACGCATCGATTTGAAGGACAATGAGAAGAGAACGCTGGTGGCCGGCGCTGGTAGCGCTCGTCATTGCGGCGAACTGGAAGTCGACTTTGACACTTCCGGTTCCGGACGACGAGCTCGACACGTCTCCCAAACTTCTAGGTTCCAGGTTAGTACCCATTTCATCCATCCATTTCAAATGCGAGTTTCATTTGCAAGGAGAAACAAAATATCAATGACGAAATCTAATGAATAAAATATAAAAAGAAAGAAAATCAATTTTTTCATTGCTTTAAACTAGAATCCTACCCCAAAGAAATCTTCTAGAATACATTTTTATCATTAGCCTTTGCCCACTATTCCTTCGAGAAAAAAAAACCTTCGATTACTGCCATACAACTCGATAACCTTCGCGAGAGCCATTCCAAGTTTCCAGGCGATAAAAAAAAGAACGAAAGAAAAATGAAAATCGTGAGAGAAAATAAATTGCGAAACATTAGCGTTTTGGTCATAGAGAAAGGGATTTCTGTCGGTAGATTCGAAATAGCGAAAAGTAAAGAACAAAAAGAAGCGCGAGGAAGAGGGACGCCTAATTAAGGCTACAAGACTCTTGCGTATCTGCATAATGAAATGATTGTAGCCTTAATTGGAAGACTAATTAGGAAACTGTTACGTGTATTCTCCACGCGAGCATCAAGCTGTTTTTTCCACTGATGTTCCTTGCAATTTTTTTCATTCTTTTGGACGTTCATTGAACGCCGTCATCATCATAGATGGACATCCGAGTAGGAATCCTTCAAAACCGCCAAAGAGTTCCTTCATGCCAGAAATCCAGTTTCGTTTCATCGTTATTAATCCACCAGCAACATCGCGATCATTTTTCACGATGAGCCATGACAGATTTGAATTTATCGTTTTTTATTTTTTCAGTGTCGTAACTTCCGTATCGATAGTTACGGGAGCAGCTGAAAACGCAGCTGATGAAATTGTCGGAAAAACGAGTACAGCTGATCGCAGAAGGGTCATCCCGTCAACCGACTTGCCAGCTTCTCCAGCTGATCTCATGAGACCCGACAAATTCCAATTTTTCACTTTGAACAAGGAAGGCAATGTGGTCACCAAGCAAATGACTGAAAAAGAGATACAGAGCTTGATCGCTGCTGGTGGTGGTCATTTACCCATGGAGATACACGAACCTCAGAAAGTTGGCGACATGCCGACTGGTGGGATGAAGGTAAAACGCGTTTAAACTTTTCGGTTGTCGTTTCGTAATTATCATATGATAATTAATTGGATAACGAAAATGACCGATCGATATTGAGGCAATCGAAAAGACATTACTATTGATCTGGAATTTAGATTTATCTCCGATCTTTTCTGCATTCATTCAATAGCATCAAAAATCATTAACTACAATCAAAATAGTTCAAAAATCGTCGAAAAATAAAATAAAGATCGAAAATCCTTGGATCGCAAGTTCGTACAGGTATCTTCATATCGATGTTGAACGTTTTTCAGGTTGCAGACGTGGTTCAAAACGTGCAAAACGTTTTGAAGAGCGAATTGAGCAAGCCAGCAACGGTGATGACATCCGTCCCAACGATACCTGGTCACGTGAACACGCAATGGAGCAGTATCCTCCCAGCGATTCTGGGTGGCGATACCGAAGCTGGTGCACCCAGCGAATCTAGTTCTCTTCCAGATTCGACCGAGACGAAAACTGAAGTTCCGATTAACCCGGACGCAGCACTCGTTAAAGTCCCTGATTCCGCAGTTATCCAGTCAATCGAGGAAGCTTCGCCAACCAAAAATCCCGAATCATCGCCGCTGCCGAATTACGAGAGTTCGAAGAATCCTTCAGGACCATTAGAAACCCAGCTTCCAAATGAGAAACCAATGATTCAAGTACCGGTTATAACGATCGATGAAAAGCTACCCGAAGCTGATTCCACACCGATATTCCAAATGCTGAACACCATATCAGCTGACAAAATAAACGAGCGAAATAACACCAACGAGAAATCACCAACGTCCGAAACGACGGAAAAATTGGAAGTTGATAAACCTGATTCGATTCCCATTCGTGAAACCATAATCGAAAACGCCCCATCCGTAAACGACGACGTGCCTGAAATGATCGAAATAAACTATACTCCCGGAAACACTGAACCATCCGTCGTTACTCATGTGGTGAAACCGTCAAATCCGCAATCCGATTCAGCGGACTCAATGACCGTTGTTTCCGAGACTCATTCGACATCCATGAAGATAACTGGTCACGACGAAATCCCATTGCCCGAGCAATCAGTTCCGATCGTTCAAAACGACGTCAAGCCGGAAGATGTGCGGAATCCTGATCAATCCACGTACAGCACTGAAAAATCAAGCGTCGTTACAACCGTTGGATCCAAATTGGATTTGACGACAATCCCAGCTGAAAGACCGACCGAACAACCAGAAAAAACTTCCACTGAACAGATTTTGGAAGAAGTTGCGCTCATTGAAAATGTACCGCAAACTGTCAGTCCTGTAATTCCGGAAATAGGTATCAGCGAGCCAAACACGACTCCTTCAATCGAAGCCAGCGTTCCACCAAAGCTGGAACATGTGGAAGTTGGATCAACCACGGAATCACCAAAAGCTACTCCAATTCCAGTGGATTCCAGTGAACCCGTCATTTCCGAGAAACCTAACGATTACGAACCAGTCTATCAGGTTCTTCCCGAAATCGTTCCGGCCGAGAAGATTCAAGTTCACGCAACTTTGCCATCGGAAGTAGCCTCGATCGAGCACATTATCGAAACGTTGAACGATCCTGTCGTTTTACCCAATACGATCGCGATCGACCGTTTTCCGATTCTGAAGACACCAGAGATAGAATCGAATGTTTCCAAAACTGATAATCCTGAAAACAACGGACTTCCAGAAATCAAAGCATCCACGTCCGCTACGCCGATCAACAGGGAGACCCTCGTCGAATCAAATTCTGGCCAATCCATGGAACCTCTACCTACCGAACTGGCTGATTCTCTGTCGAGCATGATATCCCAAATATCGGACGCAAGGCCCTCCGTTTTTCCACTCGGTCAGAGCGCCGGTCTCGACACCGCGGAAAAGACGAATTTGTTGAACGTCAACGCTGAAGAAATCACTGTTGTTGATAATGTAACGAATATTATAATCCAAGATAACGAACCACCCAAAAATCCGGTCGATGTTGAAGCGATTGCGGAAAAACCGGAAATGCCGGTTGTAACGACGGTAATCGATCGAGACATCACGACTATTGGGTATTCGACATCTACAGAATCCGATTTTTCGAATTCGAAATATGAAATTACGACCCAATCGTCGAATGATAACTCTGCGGCGAAAAGCGACGGGCCACCAGCGAGTAGCGATACTTTGGGAACTGTAGAAGTTACTGCAAGTAAGATCGATCAAGTGGTTATTCAGAAACCGGAAGTACCAGTTTCACAGCCTCAAAAAGTCGAATTCTTGATGGACGAAGTTCAAGCTTCGTCTGAACCGATAGCTGATCAAGTGATATCCCACTCCGAGGTCCAAGAGTCTTCAACCATTGACGAAGCAGCGATACGATCGAACGCTACTGAAACACCAACTGTGGAGAAAAACTTTACGGAAATAGCTTCGGTCGAACCGAGTTTTCCAGATCCAACAACAACTACGCTTTTGGCTGAAAGTACCCAAGCAACGACCGTTCCATCCGGGAATAACCCTACCGTTGAGGAACATCGTCCGGAACTGGAAGAATCGAAAACGAATCGACCGATCGAAGTCCGGTTCAACGAAAGCAACACCGAATTGCCGATTGTCCGATTAGACATTTTGGAAACGGTACCAACGAAAGACCTCGCGACAAACGCTTCCATCGAGACTGGAAACGACTCCAATGGTGGAGTTGAATCTCCAATGGTCAGGATTAAGTTGACCGACCCGGTTGCTCAGATAAACAGTATGATCGAGTCCTCGAACGTTGACGCACGTCCGCCACTTCTCGTTTCTTTGTCTTTACCGGAAACCGGAAATATCCCATCGAACATCATTGCTAGCAGCTTGATCGCTGGTTTTCCATCAACTGCTGATCCAACAACGACTCTCGCAGATCTCAGTACAGAAACGACACCAACTTCTGCTCCTCCTTTGAAAAATGAACCGGAAATCATCACCCTGAATGATTCCGTTCCACGAAATTTAACGGAATCTAAAATTCCTGATGCACCGATGAGTGAGGTTCAAGTTGAGACCGAAAAACCCGTGGCTTTAGGTCTTCAAAAAGACAACGACACGCCCGAGAAACTTGGCACACCGGAAACCAGTGTTGCTCCGACAATTGCTCCCGAAAACCAAGGATCAGTCGAGACAATTCCAAAAAAACCATCATTTGTTGAAAGCACGGAACTGCCAATCACTCGGCTCGATACCAGTACGGAATCACCGAAAGAACATTCGAAAACGGAAGATCCGATAATTGAAATCACCACACCGGCCAAAATCGAAACCAAAGTCGACACGACACAAGCTAGCACAGAATCAATCGCATCGGAATCCCAAAAGACACCGGAAGATCCGATAAAAAACGCAACTCTGTCGGACGAGCCATCGACGGAAGTCAGCCCACCATTGGTTGGTGAAATTATCCAGGACGACATCAAAAGTTCCGTATCTTTGGCCGTTACCAGTTTGGACGAAAAACCGGTCGAATCGCCAAAAGTTGATGAAGCCTCAGACTCGCCATTGAAACCAAACGCAGAGCAGCTCGAAGTAACAGAAGAGACGAAAGGAACGAATACGACGTTTGATGCAACCGCTTCTTCGAATCCCCAAACACACGGCGACCCGATCAACGTACCGGACAAAATTCCTGATGACAAATCTCCCGAAACTCCGATAACCGTTGAAAACGTACCGGAAACGACTCCGGTCCAAAAGCAATCAGAGACCGAAGGGATTCAAGAAGTCTCTACGACCGAAGCTTCAAAATTGGAAACAACGACCAACAGCCCCATCGCAGCATCGGAAAACGCTACAGAAATGTCCACCCAGTCGTCAGCTGAAAGTGCAAATGGAAAAACGGAAACGAATCTCAACGATACGAAACTAGACACCACTGAAGAAATCGAGAAATCAAACTCTAGCTCAACATCGATATCATCAGTGCAAAATCCTGAGCCATCCATTTCTCCCTCGACGCTTCAACAAACGGAAGAAGTGAGGATCCGAGTGAACGACACTGCAGTCTTGGTTACGAAACGTCCGGTTGCCGATGTTCTCAATAAAAACCACAGTGACCCAACGAGTCCACCGGAAAGTCAGCCTCTCGAGGAAAACCCAACGACTCCGAAAGTTCCATCGGTAACCGAAAAGACTCCTCCGAAATCCGAAGAAAAAGTAGTACTTTCGATACCAGCTGATAACTCCAGTAACGCGGAAGTTGGATTAGAAAAAGTACTGAAAAAAGGCATCAACGATGTAACGGAAAAGAATCAGGACGTTGTCGAAGCTGAGAACAACAAGTCCGATGAAATTCCAGTGAAAACGAACGACACGAGAAAAGCTATAAAGAAGAACACCGAGAGCAATTCCTTACCGATCGAGGACAAAGTCGTCCCTCTAGATATCAATCCACCATCCAAACTCAATGATAATCCTTTAGCCATTCAAGAGAAGAATTCGGATGGTCAATTGTCGACGAGGGTAAAAATCACGATGGCAGTCGATCAGCCGTCAAACACGACCAGCAGCATCGAAGTTGTAAAACTGCAAGAGAACTCAACAGATTCATTGAAAAACGCGTCGATCAGCATGGCCAGTTCAGAAAAACCACTTTCCACCCCCGGAAGTCCGGTTCCCAAACCGGATCCCAAGAAAGACGATTCAAAGCCTACCGAAAGTAAATGGACCCTGATACCCCAAACGGCTTTTCCAGGACCCACGAAAGTGATCGAAACTCTCGGTAAACGACCAACAACGACAGAAATCCCATCAACCGTAACTACCAAGGAACCCGAAAGAACCACCACTACGAAAAGACCAGCCATCTCCCTGGATCATCCCCAAAGCGCTAGCGGTCTTGACAGTACCGTAAAAAATCTCGAACCCGATGTTTCCTACTTCGTCAACTTGTGCAACGAGCTCGCCTTCAGTTTTTGGACAGCAACGAACAAGGGATTGAGCACGGCTAGATCTCTGGCGGTTTCGCCATTCGGTATGACCAGTATGTTAGCGATGGTATTTTTGGGTGCTCGTGGTCCGACTTCCGATCAAATGAACGACGTTCTCAAGCTGGATGACGTAGCTTCCTTCAATCCCCATCTCGTATTTCAAAACGTAACGGACACGGTCAGCTTAGCTAGAAATCAAGGCATAGCAAATGCAGCGTTTGTTCGGGAACTTTTCGCTGATAGGTCGAAAGTGCGCAAGCTGATGCCCTTCTACAAGGAAAAAGCACAGAAGTTCTACGATGGCGTAGTCGCTGAAGTCAATTTCGCGACTATCAGCGACCTCGTAAGAAGACGGACCAATTTGATGATCAGAAAACAAACGGGTGGTAGAATCAAGGATTTCGTTAGAACGAACACCGTACCTCTGCGATCACCATTGGCTGCACTCTCCGCCAATGTTTTCCAAACTAATTGCAACTCCAGCGCCGCTAGCTCTGAAGGAAGAGACGGCGAACTTTACTTCGCGGTTTCACCAGCTGTCAGACAAAGAAAACTCGTTCCAGTACCAGCGACTGTATGGAGAGCTGGATTTTTGGCTGGATACGAACCTAATCTTGATGCAACCGCTATGGCCCTCGGAGGAATTGACAATTTGGTCTCCACCATATTCGTCATACCTGGACAACAGAGCTTAACAGCACCTGGCGATACCCTCGAACGTTTGGAAAAAAGACTCGTCGATACCGCCATCCGTGATTCATCCTGGAACAAACTACTCAAAGTTTTGATACCACGACCCGGTTCCGAACTTCAAGTACCCAAATTCAGTCATCGATCGGTCATCAATGCTACAGCTGCCCTCAAGAGAATGGGATTGGAGGAACTCTTCTCCAAACACGCTAATCTCAAAGGCATCAATGGCGTCGCTACTGATTTACATCTTGCTGATGTTCTTCAGGTATTACGTCATCCACTTGGTTTTCTCCTCTTGGTTTCAATACTCAGCTATCTAATGTTTACCAAACTTTACGTGTTTTATCTTCAAAGTATAATTGACTAAACAAAAAAAACGATTCGTCTTAACTGATCTTTTATTTAAAAAATCAGTCATTTATTTCAAAAAGAGAAAAATTTTGAACTTTTCGGTTCGATAAATCAGTGAAAACCGAATTAACTAGAATTTTTAATGTGCAAACAAACCCAAACAAATTAGCGATAAAAAAAAGAAGAAAAAATGACGAAATTAAAAAAATTATAATGAAACAACCAAATTTAATTTTTTTCAATATTTCAAAGTAAAGTCCCGACTCAACCGATCACCAAAAACATCCATGAAAGTTCGATTTTTCCTGAAAAGAATAATCCAGACTTTTCACCATTGAAAAAAATCCCTAGTTTCTTCCCTAGCTGGTTTTGACAATTATCAGAGTTTATACGTTTTAATTTAAACGTATTTGTAAACGGAAACCGCGACGTGGCTAATGTAAACCTGCGAATCGACCAAATATTGTTACAGATGAATCTGTTCAGCACCTGCGGCGATGAAAACATAATCAGCGGCAGGCACCACGTGGAAGTCTATCCAGGCAGCCCGTTGAGAAACGCGCGAGATTACGACGCGCCGGAAGAGTCAAGCGAGGATGGTTTGGCCGATTATCCAATGGGAGTTGATGAGGACTTGAGGGGTTTGTCTATGCCCTATCCTCTGGAGAGGAAAATTAGATCAGCGCGACAAAACGACGCGACGGAAAAGCTCAGACTAAAGTTGGACAGGCCTTTCCTTTATTTCGTACGACACAATCCGACAGGATTGATTTTGCACATGGGTCGTTTCAATCCTAGACTGTTGCCCTAAATCATGATAATCATAAATCATTGAATCATTGACTAATACGAGGCAACGAAAAAAAAAAAATATATATATCCAGAAAACTTATTCTCGAAAGCGCTTTGCGCAAAATTCAACGATTTTTGAATGGCAGTGCCTCATTGATTGTTGGAAGTTAGGACTGACCGGAATTGGAGCAAAAAAAAAAACGATTTTAATGAACGATACGAAAATTCGTAAAATCATTTTCCAACAAAAAAAAACCCGAATTTCGGTAACTCGGATTGGAATCGTTAATTGATGAATCTTGGAATTTCGAAAATACCAACAAAAAAAAAAAAAACAAAACAAAACGAAAATCGCGAAGAATCGTTAATTAGTGAATTTCGGAATTTCGAAAATCCCAAGAAAATGAAAAAAGGAAACGATGAAATTTGTTTGCACCAATGGGAAAGTCTATTTATTTAATCGGTACGCGGTGCGACCTGATTGGCAATGAAATATCTCACGTCCAAACATCGCATCGCTGTTTTACCGGACTAACGAGGATTAACGAAGAAGATAAGTGAGGGATTAAGGAGAATCTTGATCATCGTCCAAACGATGCTTGACGAAGAGACAATTACCTTTGGCTCGCGTGTTTGGACACTGATCGACATTATCATCAACGAAAATATTACGACTAACGAAAAAAAAACACAAACATTTGTTAAGCTACGAACGCAAGAAAAAAGAAAAAAAAAGAAAGAAGAAACTCGATCTTTAATCGTTTAATTCAACTATTAACCGTAAAGTATTAACAGTATCGTTATTATAAAAAACCTTAGAGATTCGTTTTAGATTATTGGTACTTAAGGAGTGCGTATGTAAATATAGATGAAATGTTATTGAAAAAAAATCTCGACGTCCTCGAGATCCTCAGAAATTCCTCAACCCCTTCTCCCCCCTTCCTGCTCCAGAAAAATCCTTTCCGATTATCCTTCGTCGAAACTTTGATTTTTTCGATAATCCAATGTCGCGTTGTTCTTTCGATCTCTGCGTGAAGAACGTTCCCGATCAAGCACTAGACTCGTAAAAGTATATACCTAAGTTATATAGTGTACAATGATATTATATTTCGTGAATAAAACGATTTCAAATATTTTAGAACCATCACGAAAGTCTCTTTCCGAATATCCTATTTTCTGACGTTCCAATTGTGGTTGGGACATCGGATCAGTCGAAAAATAAAATTTAAAAAAATCGTAATTTTTTGTTTTTTTATCAATCACCATTATTGGTTAAATGAAGGGTCGTAAATCTCCAACGAAAAAAAAAGGATAAAATATTAGAATAATCGTTGGATAATAAATACACAATTAAAAAATAGAGGAATTAACAAAAACGAGCCCATTTTCGTTTCGAACGTCGTTTTAAACCCCCCCCCCCCCCCTAAAAAAAACAACTGTCGCACTGATTGGAAAACTGCTGAAAAATTGGATCGTCTTTTTAATTCACCTCTGAGAACTCTCTGAACGCCCAGGGACTTATCTCCAACTTGTTTGTCGTTGAAACGTTTCGATTGATGTTTTTGTCGCGTTCCGCGTGCCGGAATAACGAAACGATTTCCGAAATGAAAAAAGGCAGCGATTCTTCAACATTGAAGGCTTCAATGAAACCCCCAAAGCGATTGTACCGAACAACGTTTAAGCAAAAATTCAAATGAGAACTCCGAGCAAATACGACCGACTTATACTATCAGTCGGCTGCCTTATCTTCCAGGGAGACACTAAACAGGCTGAAAGAAAGAGAGAGAGCGATAATTCAGAACTCGGTACCCGGAAACATCGAAGAAAATTGAAATTAATTTAAATTAAAATATTCAAAGATATTCGTGGGAAAAAAAACGGAGTTGGTGCACTTTAACCAGAGCTGATACCGAAATTGTAATATCCTCGTACATTATCTGTGACGGTTCACTGTTTTGTTCCAAACAGGTTTCCGAAAACTCAAAAAAGTTTCGATGAACGAAAATTTTACAAATTAAAGCACAAGCGTTTTTTTTTCCCTTTCACTTTATTAATTATTGTATAAAAATGATTTTTTTTAAACCCTCAAGTCGTTTCTGTAGGTTGTTGTTAAACTTTACATAAATTTGTTACATCAACTTTAAAATTCGAAATATCGAAAATGATCTCTAGTCACAAAAAATCCTTTTAGATTATTAGTACTTTGGTTTTTTTTATTAGATTATTATTGATTTTTTTCGAAAATCAGAATTAAGATCTGTACAAAATTTCAATTTGATCAAATAAAGATGGGGTTTTTTTTAGAATATCCCATAAAACGTTCAAAATTCAATATTACGAAAACTATTTCGAGTCACCAAAAATTCTTTTAGAAATGTTCTTACAATATTAATATTGTAAGATCCCTGCAAAATTTCAATTCGTTCGGATGAGGGAGGGGCTTTGAAATCTGACCCTAGTTTTTTTTTTATTCATACAACACAAAATAAAAAAAATAAACACGCGATTAATTACTAATTAAATTAATTACTAATTAAGCGACATATAATATTCTGAAAATCGTATCTCCAATAAATCAACATTCATTTGATCTCTTTTTAGCAATTACGATTATAATGAATCGAATCTTCGTTTTTACTTACGTGCAAAAATAAAATGTTACTCTTCTCGCTAGTCACGAGATACCTGTCTGAAACACTGATAATAAGAACAGCGTATGCGATCCAGCACGAGAACAATTCACCGATGGTTTTTTTCCTCCGCAAAGATACGGAATCTTCAGTTAATTTGGCAGTAAACTAAAAATAGTATTCCTGCTGATAGTGAGTATTATCAGTAGCGAAAACAAGGGGAATTTGTTCACTAAAATAAAAAACTCTCTTTTTTATAATAAATTTCATTAGTACTAAAAGCATGGAAAAGAAAAATAAGTATTATTTAAATAAATGAATAAATGAATAAATGAATAAATAAATAAATAAATAATCAAATAAATTAATCAATAAAAAAATAAACTAAAATTCCAGACTTACTGATAAAAATGTCGGACTAAAAATTGATCAGAGAAGCTGTAAACAAATTCACGTACCTTAGTCTCGAATGCTACGAAGGCGATCGCCCATCGAGGCCCATTCCCTCTGTACAATCCTACAGTTCGTCTACGATTATTTCATCTTCTCGTTGCTCTCTTATCTCGATGTCAAACCTATCGACGTTTCTGCTCCAGTTTCCGGGTGGGAGATTTCGATTGGAGATTATTGGACTTATCTTTGCGATGCGTATGACGGACAGAGAAAGAAAGATATATATATATATATATATATAGGGGGCATGGAAAAGAGGGAGAGAGCAAATAGACAAAGCGTTGCTCATCAACCGCGCGATAAGTACTATTGCAATTTTCAAGTGAAAAAGTGGGAGACGAAGGCTTATCGGTTTTATCGCTTTACCGGGCTGTTAGGTGCAACGCCTTTTAGTCGTAATAAACGGACCAGTTGATTCGGTCGCGCTTAAATCGCGCATCCAAAAAAAAAAAACGAACGAAAAAAAGAAAGAGAAAAGAAGACATTTGTAAAAACGTCAAATTTCGTCGCGCTTTTTTTTCGTCACTCAGGGTTCCTCGAAAATCAACAATTTTTTATTTAAAATTTTTCGTCGGTCCGGCCAATCATTGGCAATAAAAAAAAACAACTTTTAGTCGCGAAAGGTGTCCGGAAGAACAAATATATCGAAGTGCCAATAAACCGGAAGAGAATGACGTCTCTACCGCGTCAAGATTTGCCCTGACACGCCACGTTGCTTCGCGCGGTGGAGTTTTATCTCGTATTGGTGATTGGAGTGGAAACATTTTTTTTTTTTTTTCATTTTTATTATTATTTTTTTTTGTTATTACGATACGACGATACTGAGAACTTCCGGAAAAAAAAACGCAGGAGACGAATGAACAACCCAATTGCGATCACATGGAAAGCGATCGAGATTTTCGAATCCACCAGAGGGTAGGGCGATCCGAGTTTTAAAATCGATTTTTTATACCGGTTTTTAATGCGATTTTAAATTCGTGAAAAACTCACGACGAAACGTACTATTCGACTCATCGACTCAACTTTCGCGATACTATACTCTCGTAACATTTTTTTCTTTCCACTGTTTTTTTTTCTCGTTTCCGCGCAAGTCTTTTGACCTTGAATTAAAATAAACGAAAAGATAAGATAAATTTGAAAAAAAAACATACGAACATTGAATATGCAAACATTTTTGACGTTCGCGTTACGTCTCTGGAGTGATTAATCATTTGATTCCGTACGACGATAAAATTCTCACTTTTTTTTTTTGTGCGATCGCACGTTCGCTGATGCGCGCTGTGGACACGAAATGATTATTTGCTGTTACGATGTACAACCAGGGAAGAAAGAAAAAATAAAAAATGAGAGAAGTATCTCAAAATTCGCGATATCTCGATGATTATATCTCGCGCGAAACGATTTAAGCGAGTGAGAGGGTCGGGGAGGGAAGGGAGGGAGGGAGGGAAATTCGACTCGAGAAACAGCTTGCACAAAATAATTTCTCACTGTGAAAAAGTCGATGCGAGACAAGCGTTACGTGTCTTCGTTGGGTGTTATCAACTCTGACGTAAAAAGCTTTGAAAGCTTCGTTTCGTTTTTTTTTTTGCGCCAAATTTGGAGTGTTTTTTGGACGTGAATTTTCCTTTTTTTTTTTCTTCGTAAAGTCAAGCGTCGACTGACAAGCGCGATTGGATCGAGAACAACGAGGGTGTGATGTCAGTGGAAGTTTCGAAAAGCTTCGAACGTTCAGGCCTTATCTGTCCGGTGCTAATTACGCCAATTATTCGGATCCTTCCTTACCTCGCGAGAATACTTAATGACGAGGTGCAGTGAAAAAGTCGTATCGTTCACTGAAAAAAAAATGCTCGTCTTTCGAGCTGTCATTTAAAGAAAAAAAATTTTTTTAATTTAATTTTGAAGCCTGCTAAAGCGGAAATGACGTAGCGGACAAAACGGCTGATAAATAAGTCGAACGAGGAAAAAAGATGTTTAGGATTTGAAAAAAAAAAACTTGTGGCTAGTGAGATTATTTCTTTTTTTTTTTTTCAATCGAACCGATAACGATGAAACTTTGTTTCACGCTTTGATGAAGAAATCTTAATTATTTTTTTTTTTTTGCCGGACTGACGATGCTGGCGCGTTGTCACGATTTTTCTCTCATTCTTTTGTCGTTAACAGATAACGTCCGATAAGATAATCGGAAGAGTGTAATACGAGTTTTTTTTTTCTTAAAAAAAAAAAACGTTTTTTTCTGTATTTGTGATAACGCGGATACGTTTCATCTGGATTTTTCTGTTCCGTTCAATAATTTCGCTGATATAATAGTTCGATGAACCAGTGACTATTTTTTTTTTTACGACCTTTTCTTTGGACGATTCATCTAAAATGATTTGGCTAATAATTAATGAATTAAAACGTTTAATTTTAAAGGCAGAATCGTTTGGTTCTTTTCGGAACGACAGAAGAACCGAAAAAAATTGTTATAAATGCCAATCGCATTTTCCGTACGCCACGCGTATCTCGGATCCTCTGAGGACAGAATGCTGAGGACACCACCTGATCTCTATATCGTAGCGACTTCAGATCATCGCGATAACGAGACAGTAGGTTTATATCGCGAAACGAGAATGTTGGAACGTATAATTTCCCACTAATTCCAAAGGGAAATAAAAATCATTAAAACCGTAGTCATTCGCAGTCATGAAAGTTGGTCCAATTTTATTGATTAAAATATTTAATGAAGATTTGATTAAGGAAGAAGAGACTTCCTAAAAATTCGAAAAAACTATATATTTTTTATAATAAATATTTGTTTATTTTTATTTTCCTTTGGAATCGCACGTAAACTTTTTTTTTGGGGAATAAGGATGGCTTTTGTTTTTTGTTTTTTGACAAAACTTTCTTTCATGTGCTTCGTTTTAGATTAATTGTATCAACGTTTTTTCGTCGCTGTTCTCGCTTCCAGCAATTGATATAATTAAGGGGTCACATCCGGCAGTCAACGAAAAACGTAGATGAATTTTGAGTATTTTTCAAAGGATCTTTTTCGTCAAGGGATTTGCCGAATATTTTGGGGACCGTTCTTGAAAAATTAGTTTTGTGATAATCGTGGATAAATGTTGAATAAAAAATTACGAGCTTGATGACTGGATCTAACAAATCGAACGTTACTTTTATCATTTTCGAATGACTAAATAATATTTACTTTTGATACTCCAAAAGAAAGTTTATTTTAACTGAAAAATATATTTTGTTTTCCGACAAAAAAAAAAAACAATTTGCTTCAACTAAAAATAAAATTTGTTTTAATTAAAAAATAAAATTTCTTTTTACTCGAAAATAATTTTTTTTCGTTGACTTTTATTATAAAGCGAGCAAAAAAAAAAAACAAATTTTTGTAAAAATTGAATTTTTATACCCGGATGTGCTTTCTTAATCGATCTATATTCGTGTATGCACGCTTTGTCGTCATCGTCATTACGTCATGCCCCGCGACCTCGATGTTGCCAATTGTACTGAAAGGTTGCCAAGATTGTTCAACGTTAACATATTTAAATGTATTTTTTTTTTTTTCAAATATTTGAGTCATTGACTTATTTACAGTGTGAAATTTTCCTGGGCATTGATCGGCTGACAGCTGTCGAAATCGATCAATGTTGATATTGCCGGGGGATGCTATTGACCAGACATACATACGGTAACAACAAAACAGAAACGCGTTGAATATATAGAGTGGGGAAATGTCAATAAAACGTATAAAGGTACAATGCGGAATATGGTCTCGAATCTCCTCTTCTCATCGAGCTGAAAATTGGCAGAGACCTTAGAGAGAGAGAGAGAAAGAGAGAGAGAGAGAGAGAGACAGAGAGAAAACGAAAAAATTCGGCGATTTTTGTATACTTTTTTCAGAACCGTTGAATTATGTGGGGAATTGCAGACGTGGATCCATTGCGTTGTAGGACCAGCACTATGGACGATTGTATCACTCCTGTCGAATACAGAGTACGTCTTAGGCTCGTCGTTCAACGAAATGACGAATAATATTCGTGGCCAAACATAAATTACCAACGTCCTTTCGATTACGTTATACTTTTGTTTGTATCAATTAAAAAACATTAATTCAAAATAGAAATGAATTTTAAAAAAATAATCGACAATAGAAATGAATTAAAAAAATTAATTCACAATATAAATTAATAAAACAAAATTAATTCACACTATAAATTAATTAAACAAAATTAATTCACGATATAAATTAATTATACAAAATTAATTCACAATATAAATTAATTATACAAAATTAATTTACAATATAAATTAATTAAAAATATAAATAAACCCCAACAAACCCAAACAATAATTAATGCAAAACAAAGTTTACCAGATTCCTGCACAAAATAAAAAATTAATTTTTTTCGATGTCTCATTAGGTACCCCTAATTTTTTATAAATATCAGGAACAATAACAAAAGAACGAAAACATAATCTACGTAGAATCTTCCAAAAAAGTCAAATCCAATAGAAGTGGAATTATTTTCACTGAAACATTTAATGCATTTTGAAAAAAAAATCTTCGAATTTCGCAGAGCTGACGATGATGTGCCCAGGATCAATAAATGGATTTTTTAATATGAACTTCGGCTTAGGTCGATTCAGAATACCGATTATCACAGTAAACCTTCAAAAAAATAATCACTGAAATTATTTTTGGTACGGAGGAATGTGGATTTAAGCATTTTTGAAGTTTATTAAAAAAATCCTAGGATGTTAATAATGGCTCGAAACACGTATCCTCCACTGATGTAAGTTAGTACACAGTTTGGACAAGATAAAGAAATCAACTTTTTCCGACCCAACAATCTTCACATGAAAAATATCTTCTGCTTCTGTGACTAAAATTCTCAAAAATGTTATTAACTTTCATCCTTTTTTGCAAATTAACAATTTACATTAATAACGATTTACGTTTGTCATTTAACAGCTATGTACTTTGGGAATTTAACAATAATTTACGTCGGTGATTTATCAACAATTTACCTTTGTAGTTTAATAAATTTATTCAATCTAGTAAGAATATACGCTAGTAAGTTAACAATTATTCAAATGTAAATAATTGTTAAGTTACCAGCGTACATTTTTACTAGATTAAATAAATTTATTGTTGAATTACATGATTAATAACAGTTGACGTTTGTGACGTAACAATGATTTATGTTAGTAACAATTGAAGTTTGTGACTTAACTATTATTTAGGTTAATAATATGCGAGAAATCAGCGTCGACGAGTTAAAAACAATTTACGAACGTGACGGAAAACAGCCAATGTTGTAAATTTGTTGATCGACGTTTCTTTTTATTTCCAAACTTCCGAATCAGGATGTGGATTGTTCGGGTCGTTCATTGGCGACCCTCATGGTCGCTTGGGTCGGAGCAGCCATGGTGGCATCAGTTTTACTACGCTGGAAATACATGTGGATAGCATTGACGATTTTGACACTGCTTTTTCTCTTCGCCTGTGGTTATGCAGCCTGTAATGCTCGGAGGGCTCACGAGAGAGCGATGGCTACCGAGGAAGCTGGAATTTTCGAGAGAGGAGTTAGAAACCGAAACATCCAGTCCGTTTCCGGTGCAGTCGACGATTGCCAAGAGGTAAATTATTTCAGTGAAAAAAACGTAATTAACCCAAACAAACCCAAACAACGAGGATCGATGATGGATTGGATTTCTCGTTTTTCAGGTCCTCGATCCACCAGCTTATCAAGCGTATTGGATAACGGATTTGCCGCCACCATACGCGGTGGTGATCGGTGCGGAATCACCTCCAATACCGCCACCACCACCCATGCCAATTTCTTCGGTTTCAACGCCATCCTCACCTGTCAGAGTTGGCGCGAAACCGCCGCCTTACTCGGTCGCCATTCGGACCGATCTTGACCCCACGAATCCATCATCAAGAACCATCGTCGATCACGTCGGTTCTTCGACTAACGGTTATCAAAACGCTGGTTTCGACGAGCCAACGAATTCGGAAACCGATCGACGCGGCAGTTCTGATTCGAGACTAGCGTGGGACGATGACGACGTTAAAACGCCGCATGACCAAACGAGAAACCAGGCCGGACGTTCGTCAAACGATTCGTCAATCGTATTGGCCAATGGAACCAACTATTTGAGCAATTTAATGAGCTGTACCTTCACCAGAGCCCAGAGAAACAACAATAATGAAAGACGTGTCAACCTTCAAACTGGAGGATCCACTACCTCCCAATTCACCAATCAAAGCGCCATCAATCCTAGAATGAACGCCAATACGCTATGACGTCTTCGATAGAATCTCCCGAAATTGGGACCTTGTGGCTTTTAACCCAAACAAGGCTTGCCAAAAGACAAAACGACCAAGCGACCGTTCCGAACTGGAAAACATTCAAGGTCAACAAGGTCAACTTTCAAGGTCAACAAAGGTCAACTCGAAGAACGTCTTGAAAACGTTGATTGGATCGCTCTTGGAGTACATTGGTACTTTCGGCGTATTGGGATCACCCATTCTAATTTATTAGCTCCATCGACGATTCCTTTTTCACCCACGATCAAAATGGGAATTCGGAACATTGAAATGTGACTCTTCAATAATCTTAAAATGAAAAAAAAGCAACATTGAGCTAATTGGCTAGCTTTTAATTTGGATTGGAATTCTTCGTATTCTGGAATTTTTGACTTTTCGATCGATTCACGAGTCAAAATCGATCCCTTCGTTATCCTATTTCATCTAACAATGTGCACGGAAATCTACCTGTCAATTTCGACGACACGCCTCGAAAAATTCTTCCTCGAAATTTCACTTTTTCGATTCGAAAACTTCGAGGACACGTTGGTACGTCGAAAATTGAATTTTCAACGGAACTCCCTCTGTGAGGGAGACAAATGCACGGATTCATCAAATTACTTGTGTTCGTTGATTGTGAATCAAGAGGATTTATCGAATTTACCAATTTCGAGAAAGCACTTTGTTTTTTTTTTTTTTTGGACCTTCAATATCGAAGCGCTTTTAGTGATTTTTTTGACGAAACATTATTATTCGGGATTTAAAAAAATAACCTCTTTTTCACAGCGCAATATTTTTTTCCTGAATTGTGATAATTTTATGTTATCACAAAAATTGTTAAACTTCGAAAAAATACCAAGGTTCATAAGAAAAGACTGTAAAAAATATCCCAAAACATTCGACGATCCAAAATCAAAAATAAGATCACCATAATTCTCCATTAATCGAAAGCCCATCGAAATTATTATTTCTGTCCCTGAATTTCCAATAAACTTTTTTCACTCGTACGTAAATTTCTTGACCAATTGAGCAAATCAAATTTGTCACGATTAGCCAGGTTCAAAATTCATTGACCTGAAATTTAAAAAATAAAAGACTCCAACAAACTGATTTAATTCTTTGCTATTAAAAAAATTGTTAAAAATCCAACGATTCGTAATATTATTTATTTATTTATCAAAAAAATACTATGATTGATAAAAAAAGACTGTAAAAAAATGTTCAAAAACAATCGACGTTCAAAAATGAAAAATAAAATCACGATAATTCTCCATTAATCAAAAGCCCATCGAAATTATTATTTCTTTTCCCAATTTCTGAATAAACTTTTTTTCACTCGTACGTAAATTTTTCGAACAATTGATTAAATCGATTTTTCAGCGATGCGAGATAATCGTGTGACTCGAACCGATTAGTTCTCCAGGTTCAACGTTGATTGAACGAGCTATCGTTGAATCGCCGATTTTTATTCGTTCGCAGAGATTCTCCAACAAAAAAAAAAAAAACGGAGGAGAACAATGGGGGAAACGGGAGACACGCAATCGATCAATTAAATTTTGTGATCTGGAGCATTCACGACACGAGGATATAATTCGAGCCGAAATGATGTTTCGCCCGGGGGGGTTGGGCGTGTCGTTCTTGGGTCCCTCTCGTACGTGTACAAAAACGGCGATACGTCGGGCACGAATCAAAAAAGCAAAAAAAAAAAAAAATGACGAAAAAGAAAAAAAAGGCATAATCACTTTCACCGACAGAGAGATAGGTACGCCCGTCCCGACGTTGCGACTGGAAGGTCTCCCAATTTTGCCACAAATGCTCGTGTTCTTTGCGAGAACGAGACGTCTGTTTAGCCGTCTCGTTTCAGCCCAACTCATTGTTGATCCAAAAATCATTTTTAATAAAATCGTACTGTCATCCCTGATTTCAGGATCGTCACAGCCATACCTTTTCACCTTGAAAAAAACTCTCCAAACAATTTTGCCTTCACCATAAAATTCAAACATTTCTTACGAAACATTTATTTCTCAAACGCGAATAATCGAATTCTCAATTTATAAAAAAACAAACCCAAACGGATTGGACCGTTTTCACAAAGATTAAAAAAAAAATAGATAAGAAAATTATTAAAAAAACAACAAATATATAAATATATATATATATATACAACGCTGCAAACTTCAATCTCATTATTTTTTCATAATTCTGATTGTCAAATAATTACAGTAGCCCTAACCCTTCGTCTCTACGTAATTCGTGTTTCGTCTGCCCCCCCCCCTCCCCCTCCAAGCTCCCACCACCCAAAACTGACAAAATTTGCAGATGGAAGCGAAGAAATCGAGGGAAACGAAAACCCAAAGAGAAGGGCAAAATTTCAAGGGAAATATTATCGAGTCCTGTTGGACGAAATTCTCACGCGTTCACACTAAACCTTCGCTCCGTGATTCGTATCCTGCTGTTTGTCGGCCAAACACACACTCTTGTACATATATATATATATATATAAATAAATGTTAGCGTGTACAAGGTGGGTTGTTTAAAAAAAAATCGCAAAGCCGGGTCATGCCCGCCGGTAAAGTTTATCGTTACGACACTCTCGAGCAGGAGCCCTCAGGCTTCGAGAAACTTATTATATGCTCTCGTCGGTTCTTGGTCATCGCCGTTACACGGAGCAACGTATCGCACGTTCAATGTACCACCTGTACACGTGCGCGTTACGAACGCGTCGCGTACCTGTATCGGAGGGAAACAAAAATACTCCGATACTTGGAGCTCCACCCAGAACTCGACGAGTTTCAGTATCACCGAGGAATTGTTAAACCCATTTTATTTCAGCGAGTACCAACTCCGATGGGTCCACGTGGATTATCGATTGGAAACGACCTCGAAAGTTATACCTTCGTTTAATCGATAAATCTATGTTCGATGTGCTTCGAAAAGCTCATCAATGTTTATTAATTAATTAGGATCTTTGGATATTCCGTTCTGTTTGGGTTTGTTTGGGTTATGGATTGGATGAATAGTTGAACTAATTTCGCCTCGTTTAAACTGCAAGCTTAATTTTAATTTTTTAAATAAAGGTTTTTTTTTTTTTAAAGAAATATTGTTTCCGAGGTATTTTCGATTCGTTGAAAATCAAAACTGGAAAGCACTGCGGATTCTCCAATAACATGGAGGAATCTATGGAAGCAAAAACTGTATTTTCGACATCAAGAAAGCTTTTTCAATAAAGACTCTTCAACATCGAAAAAAGCTGACTATTCAATATCAAAAAAGTTTTTTAAAGTATTCGTCAAAGTTACAACCCGGACTGAAATGGACAAAAAATAGAAAATTATTCAAACTGGATTGCAGTAGATTTTTCTCCAGCACTTTTCAGGAGTCACTGGAACGGATTTTCCAATATCACGAAAAGTCTTCGGGCGGGCTTAGTGATCGTAAGTGATCGTATACGATCGCGTTGATTCAAGATTCGTATCCTTGACACGAGTGGAAGCGCAAAGCAACGGAACTTGGCTGGACGTATCGTAGCCTCCATAGACCAAAATGTGATTGAAATTCAACTTTGAGATTCTGTATTCGTTGATACCGGGCTGAAAGTTGGTTTCGGAATGATTTGTCCATACGGAGGATCGTACCGGCAAGTGTCTCGAGATATTTATTTCAGTTGTGTATTTGTGCAACCACCTTAAGGCTGAATTCTACGGTGACAACAGCAACGAGCCTCACCATCGTCCAGATAAATACACACCGCTAATATTACATATTAGTTATATATGTGCAATAAAAGTTGCATATAGTCCACCACGCCCCCTTGACTAGACATGCGCTCACATGGCCAACAGTGAAACGGAGAATGCACCACCTCCGTATCCATTTCTAGCCAGTATTCATCTAACGATATATATCCCTCGTTTTACGTGGATTTTCTTGGGTATAAATACGACCGGTCACGCTTCGGATCACAGCAAACCTTTCGTGGCTGCAATCAACCCCTGATCGCGATCTAAGACGAGACATCCGGTATCAACGAATCACGAGAAGCTTCGTTTGTTTTCGAGATGTTCAGGGTAAGCTAGTATTATTAATCCCTACCCCATTTTTTACAATTTTTCTTTAACTTTTTACGATCATGTAGTCTATTGGGTAAGATCGTGTACGGTGAAACTCGATGACTATTAGGGTAAAGAAATTTTTAAATATATGTAAATATAATAGATAATACGTGTCCTGATGCTTCATTGTTAAAAAGTGCTTTGCTCAAACCCAGATTCAGAAATCACGCGACTCTTGTGATTTGATTAACAGATTGAGATCGTTTCGCGGTTGAAGAGAGTGGGGGGAGAGAAAGCGTGTAGGATAATTCGTAGAAAGCCAAAATCCGTATCGATGATCGAAGACCCGATTTCTAAGCCCTCGATTAATTCTTGTTCAACATGGGTGGACCAGTTATTCGGACTCGTCATCGCGAAAATACTTATATATTTGTCCACGCGTATATAGCGCGTGTGTAGCTCGTATTAAAATCTGGATCAGTCGTGAGAGCGGGATGACGGTTACGCGGGTACCTCTACTACGCAAAATAGCCCGGGGCACCTTCTCGAGAGATCCCCTAATGAACACCTCGACCGTTGTTGCTCGACCCGGCATCGCCGTCGTCATGATTTTTTTTTTTCGCAACGCAGTCCCTGCTACAACCGTACACTCGGCAGTAATCACTTCGTGAAAGACTTTCCCACAAGCCCGTGTAAAGAGGGAATGGCTTTTACGGAAAATACGGATTTTTTGTAAATTCGTGTAGAAATGTTTATGGGAAACGTACGTGTTATGTGACTATTGTTTTGCGAACGTTGATGACAGTCACCCTCTCATTGTTGCGATGATCGATTTTTTCCTAAATCAAAGATAGTCGCACTTTTTGCTTATCATTTTTATCCTATTTTTGGCTCTGTTTTGGGCTCGAGGGTCTTTCCAATAAAAAATTTTCAGCTGATTGTGAATATCATCGAATTTTCGTTCTAAACACAGCAGAATGCAAAGAAAATCGGGTTTTTAGACATTTTTAACAATTTTTTCCGAGAAATCTTGGGTTTTGGGGGAAATGAATGGTATATTCGTACTCAGGGGATAAAATTACATCGAAATGGACCTATAAAAAAAATATTAAAAATCCAAAATTTTTTTCGATTTTTGGGGAAAATATCTTTTTTCACTAAAACGTCGATAACTTTTTTTCCTTTGGGATTTGGCACTCCACTCTGGGCTCAATCTCTTCGGTATGATTTTCTCTTCAAAATGCTTTTTTAATCATTTAAGTCGGATGATTTTTCGATTTTTGGCAGAATTTCAAAGTTGGACGATCGATTTTTGCAAATTTTTCCATACATACCCCTTTGCGTTTTTTTTAGCCATTTTTCA